>OMOT01088430.1:0-12186 GCA_900312575.1 Acanthochaenus luetkenii | reverse complement strand
GGCTTCCTGTGGTGCGGCGTAGCCCCCGTTGTTGTTAGAGAATGCGGCTTGGTCTCGACTCTCCTCCTCCACGTAAACCCTCTGGTGGCACATGGGGCACGTGTCCTGGATGTAGAGCCACTTCCTCAGGCACAGGGCATGGAAATAGTGGTGGCAGGGCGTGATGCGGGCCGACGTGGCGAACTCCTGGTAGCAAATGGCGCACACGTCCTCGATGTCCCTCAGATCGTCCCCGCGCACCTCCGGCAGGGAGTTGATTTTCTTCACGGCCGTGCGGCGGTTGATGAAGGTCTTCCAGCCGTTCTTGGCCTGCAGGTAGATGTTGAAGTAGGCGTGGAGGCACATCATGCAAGCACGGATCTTGCTGCCCGACTCGAACATCATGGTGTAGGCGCCATTGCCGAACATGATGACGCCGAACAGGAACTCGATGACGTTACCCGTGGAGCGCACGTAATAGACGTAGTCGTCCAGCTTCTCCCACAGGACGTTATAGAAGCCATCGACCATGAAGAGGCCGTAGACCGTCAGCGACACCACCACCTGGAGGGAGGGGAGAGGAGAGAGAGTCAGCCATACATTGTACAATGCAGGATCATTTGGAAATTAGGGTTATACCAAAATATGGTTTTGCCGATATATGGAGCTGATTAAATATTGGATATCGGCCAGTCAGTGTCGAACACCTCTGATATGATGGAGGTTCCTCCATGACCACAGCTACAGACAAACAAGTCTGGAAAACCTACAATTAGATTTTATTTTCTTGCACATTTTGAATCAGTTATAACAAAAGGATACCTTAACACTGCTGGTTCATTATCAACAATGGCTCATGAAGGCGCACTAAGCAAAGTTCAGAAACTGTGTTGGACTCCCAACAAAAATACAACAACACACACAGTATGTAATGTTGTGTAACAGTTTATGCACTGTTGGAAATGCAACAGAGCATCCATTCCATTGAAAATCACAACCACGAAGAAAGGTTCATCTTGAACATGCACAAATGAGTGTGTCTGTACAAAACTGCATGAATGTGTGGATGCTTCATTTCCACCTTTTTCATTACAGTATCACCTCTCCAACTGTTTATAGCAGTGGTGGTTGGGGTAGTTGTTGGTTTTGGTAGTGCAAACTGCAACACTAAAACTGATTATTGGGATTATTGAATATAATAAAAGCACCACTTGTAACCACTAAGCCTGTATTTGTAAATTGTTACGTCATGTGAACTGATATCCACATTACTGAGCTTAGCATGGTTTTAGCACTCAGAGCTGTACGTTAGAAATTAAAAATAGATCAACTAGAGTTCGACTGATATGGATTTTTGAAGGCTGATACCAATATCGAGGACGGATATCTATATTTTTGGACTGAAGCTGCCGTTAGCCAATATTGCCAATTTTAAATAAGTAAACAAAAACAAAAATTGGGTTTTCCCCAGAAGTGTATTCTTGTAATATACAGTACATACATCATATGATGATCATACACATCATATACTATGTGATATACATACATCACTGCACACTAACTTCTAGTCTTCAGTTCACCAGACCTGCATGTTTATGGACTGTGGGAGGAAACCTGAGCACCCGGAGGAAACCCACGTGAACACGGGGAGAACATACTCCACACAGAAAAGGACCGGGGCGGAGATTCGAAACGACCTTCTTGCTGTGAGGCGACAGTGCTAACCACTGAGCCACCGTGCCGCCAAGCTGAATGATCACACAGCTATTTACATGGCTGTATGCCCACCTTTGATTAAAAGCAACAAAGTCAAGCCCCTTCTCTGGGTTTTTTCGAAAGGCATTCTGGGAAACATAGGACACGACTAACTGAAGTAGAAGTAGACGAGGCAAGTTCAAGGAAAGTGGGTTCAATAAAAAAGGAAATTACATTTCATCACCAAATAACTTCTGGAATGCTTTGAACATCACAGATTGAAGATATACAACAGTGTAAGACTGTCTGACGGGGAATTTTCCATTAAACAAAGGCACAGTAAACACTCCATTCGCCTGCCCTCACCTTGAGGCAGAGCTCAACGCAGAAGGCGGTGACGGCGAAGAGCCAGGTGTTGAGGGCGTAGTGGTGCCAGAGGCCGTAGCTGAGCACCATGGGGAGCATGAACAGCGCCAGGGACACCAGCAGGACAGGGAAATGGCGGCGGAAAGAGGAGACGTGAGAGGCGCTCAGAGACATGAGGACGGGATCGGTCATGCCATGGATGAAGTGGAGGATGGCCGTCAGCAGAAGGCACATGTTCCGGCTCAGGCGGACCTACGGGTCAAACCGAAGGAGACTGTCAATTATATTGCATTTTTTTGTAGTGACTCAACTTCAAAGGCAGAAAGCAAGAAAGACAGAAAGGTCATTGAGAGAAAAAGCTAAATCGAGACATCAGCTGTTATTAACAAAACCATTAAAGCTGCAATACGCAACTTTTATTACATTAAATCCTCCTGTTTGCCTAAAACAGGCTTTTCAATGATGTTGGGAAGTTTTGGGGGCGTATATCATTTCCAGTGGGCGTGTATTATGGGCATGGCCAGCGGTGAGCTGGTTGTGGCTATCAAGGCTAGGCTAGCAGCCACAGAGCAGGAAATCGCAGCAACAACAATGGAGGAAAGCAGGAAGGAAAGAAAGAACAGTGAAGCTAAACATTCAGAAACACGGTGAACATCACTGTTGCTTTCTTTCTTCTTTTTTTTTTTTTAAATCACAGATTGGTCTGCTTCAACACATGTGGAGGCTTTACGCTGCCATTATCTCAGCCTCAGGCTAGATATCATTTTTACATGATCCCTTACTTAGTAATCAATCAATTAATTAATTAAGCTGCTGGATAAACGATTGCTGTAATGATATACCAGGCGTTCCTCAGGGTCCAAGCTGCTGAGGCCCGTCTGCAGAGCCAGGATGAAGAACAGAACCGGAGCCACAAAGCCCAGACGCTTGTCCTCCTCCTCTGTCGAACCTGCCAGACACCAGGTGAGATTACAGATACTGGACTCCAGGCACTTATTACATACTTAGTTCTCATAAGCAATACGTATGGCTGATGCACATGTTGTCCAGTTTGCACAGACATTTGCTGTGCTTTTCCGTAAGCATTTCCACTCACAGGCTCCCACACACACACACACACACTCGTACCTATGAAGGCCAGTATGCTGAGGCCCAGGTAGTGTGCTACAGAGGAGATGACAGCACTCATCCCCAGCACGGTGAGCGTGGAGTCGCAGCCGGAGATGATCAGGTTACTGGTCAGATCCCAGAACACATCCCAGCTCAGCAGGTAACCCTGTAGGTAACCATAGAGACGGTACAGTCACACAACTTCGGATGTAGCCATTACACAAGTCCCACTTTTTCTTGTGTGCAACTGCAGCAGCCCGTTACTCCATATACAAAAGGAATAGAGGGCTTACGGGTGATTTTCTGTGATAGCAGAGTTGCTGTGACGTTTAGAGGGCAGAAAGCATGGAAGCGGTGTCAACTGATGGTAAATGTAATGTATATTGTTATCAAGTTATTGTTTGGTATTTTATGTAAATATTTAGTGTTGATATATCTAGAGTATATACAGAATATACAATTGAGTACAGCGTGTTTCAAAAACAAAAAACATGTCCTTACATTTTTGCTGTTTTGGAGTAAAAATTTCAATTTAGAGCCCTGTTTCCATACTTTACCTTTACCGTTTGCACAATTCACCTCCAAAACAAAAGGCAAGAGAAATGATCAAATTCATTTTTCATTCTTTCCCAGACCTGCGTAAAAAGCCCAGCTCAGCAGAGCATATAGTTCTGATCTTACCTGTGGGTCGGAGCTACCATCTGTTACACCGCCTGTGGTGTCACCACTCTCCCTCTTTACCGCCCACACCACGTAGACCAGGATTAGCGCCTGGGCGGTGGCCCGGGTCAGCCAGAACACCCGCAGAATGTCAGGGAACCGGATCCTCTTCCACGTGTCCTCCAGCAGCAGCTGAAGCCCATAGATCCTGTGCATGTGCCGTACGAGTAGGTAGACGTACCGGCACGAGTAGTAGAACCATTTCAGTCTCATGGCCAGGCATATAGCCGTGTTGAGGGCCAGAGCCAAGCCGGAGAACACGGCCACCAGCTGCCTGACGTCCATGGGCAGCTCGATCATCAGCCCCCACATAGGGATCATGATGTCCAGGACGACCAGCGCTGCAAACACCGACTGGAGGTTGAGCAGGAAGACGTAGCCCACGCCGAAGAAAAGCTGGACCATGGCCATACCCAGCCAAAGCGTCGGCCCGTTCCTGGGCAGCAGTCTGAACCCCAACGCCGCTTTGTAGTAGGCGCTGTAGAAGTCTATGTGAGAGGTGGCGTAGTAGTTGATGAGGACGGCCGCCACGCCAAGGAGAACCGCGAAGAACAGGGTATAGAACTTGAACAAGGCCTTCTGGGTGAGTACCAGCACCACGCTGGAGATGAGGATGCCTGGGAGGAGAGAGATGCAGGTAGCAAAGATGAGCATGAAATAGGTGGAATAGTAAACAAGTTCCTCACACCCAAGGTAGGAAATTAACACCAGACAAATACTGTCAATATGCGACTAGTTGGTTAGTTTGTATAGTCGAGCAGCCACTTGTTTGGAAGGTAATTGTAATAAATCTGACTGCTAAAATAGTTTAGTGTTGGGTGAAGAACTTGAACAAGTGTCATTCTGGACATGAGGATGGCTGAAACACACAGGAGATGAAGCAGCAGTCCTCACAGCAAAGCAAGTAGATGTTTGTAGCGCTACGACTAGTTGAACATGCAACAGGGGAAAGCACAAGCCAAAACAATATGTATTACGACATAACCCGGACATTTGGACTACAGGTCATTTTCAGGAGTGCGCTGTGTGACAGATAGACCATGTAAATATTAAAAAACACGGTGCATGTAAAACGTCACTGCAGCACCTGTGGCAAGATGAAAACACACAAAACTAAACAGATAAAATGTCCAGAAAGAGCTACAGAACACGTCGTCCTCCTAAAAGGCATGCTGTGCAGAACATGCCTCATAATAATGTAGTATACAGCTACACATGGGGCTTGTCACGCGTGGCTGTAGTGACATGTTAAGCGTTTGCATGGACAGAACCGAGCCTATATGAAATACTGAGTCGCTGCAGACGAGCTGAACGTTTTACCACAGCGTCATCAAGAGTCAAGGGGGGTCAGGGGGTGAGGCACTGTGCTGAACAACATTTCCCCTTAAAAAAAAACCCAATGTACAAGTCTAAGCCACGTCTACCAACTACATGTGTATTAAGCAGGGGGTTGTTGGTCTTATGATCGGTGCAGGGGTCCCAGAACCACTCTGACCCGGTTCAGAGGCTCCAGCAGGTCTGCTGAGGGGGTTCAGAACGCAGACACCGTTCACAGGTCTAACTGTACAGATGGTGAATTGTTTGTTATCGGTGTGTCAGGTCCAGCTAACAGCAGCTAGCTAGCAAGTAGACACGCTGTGTCGAGAGCGCGTAGGGCTGACGACGCTGACGTGCTGGATCAGACCTGCAGGCTGCCTGTACTATTACTGCGGGGTAACTCCGCTTCGGTCGCCCTGACAGGTGACAGTCTCAGCCCAGTTAGCTGACAGCTAGCTAACTGTTAGCTGACAGTTAGCTAACAGTTAGCTAACAGCTAGCTGCCCGTTAGCTAACAACAAGCTGACCGTTAGCTAACAGCTAGCTGCCCGTTAGCTAACAACAAGCTGACCGTTAGCTAACAGTTAGCTGCCCGTTAGCCGACACGCTGCTGGACGCTACACTCTCATGCTTACCCGCGACTCGGACGAAAACCTTCCCTGCTGCCCCGGCCCATCCTGAACCAGGGTCATAATAAGAGTTAAAAATGGCGTCTATAGTAAAGATGCAGGGCACTCGTAGAGCCACGTCCAGCACGGCCAAGGCCTGCTGGCCTATCCGGACTTGAGTGGACGCCATGCGGCTTCAGGGCTACAGTCCTGGAGGACTCCGTCTCTCCTGATGAAAGACCCCCAGCCGCCGCTTGTCTTCGGTTCCGCTTCGCCTCACGTTATTTAACGGGGACCCTGACGGCCGCCATCTCCGCTCCGCCGAACCTCCTGTTGCTATGCGAGGACCGCGGAAGTCGCTGGCCCCTTCTGACGTGACGCGTCCTGTGTACGTCTCAGGGTGTAGCAGCCGCGTAGCAGCTTTCTAGGGATGGGCGATACCACGGAGTTTCTTCTCCATCGATACCAAGTGGAGGCGAGTATCCCGACACCTTTGAAAGTCGTGTACATAAAAAGGGGGACGTCTTTTCTGTGAAAGCCAACATCAAAAACATATTTGAAAGCCTTTAATTAGTATTAAATAAACTGCCAAGATCAGACTTCTCTCTGTTTTCTGTTTAATAACATAAATTACAACATGTTCAATATTATTGCCCTTTTCAGGAGTTATTCTTCACATCACCTCAACTGAAAATTGGGGCTAATCAAATACCATTAAGTTAAATCAACAATATAAATATAAATTACAAATAATCTTTTTTTAAAGAACAGCCGCTCTCCTTGTGTGACTGTGTGTGTGCGGAGTGAGGAGCGGAAGGAGAAGTATCCCACACAATTATTTACTGTAACATTTAAAAAATTCAGCATCAGATACGCATTCAATTTTGTACAAAATAAATATTCAAATGTTAAAGAAAACACTTGGTATCAATATTATTTATGTGAGGATCGATTCTCAAAAGGAAACGTCCAGCTCAGATACTTCAGTCGATCTGACAATCCCTAGGTTTTACATAGAGGCATGTTTAGATCATCCCAAAGCTCAGATACTCTAAAATCAAAATGTTCCCACTGCAGACTCAGCTGGTTGAATAGAGGGAAGTGGTGAAATGACTTAAAATAACATAGTAATATATTACAGCATAAGGCATCAAGAACTACAAACTCTCTGGATTGTAACCCCTACAAAAAGGAGCATCTCAATGTTATCTTTTGATATTAGGATTCCTAAATATGTGACAGGATTCTTAACTGGACGCTGCAAATAGAGATGTCAACAGGTAATAATTCACATCTGTTAATATTGAGATAAAGACCAGACGCTTCGGAGAAAGACTGAAGAATATTAAGTGACAAAGATGTATGTAAAAAGTCATAGAACCGTATCATCTGTCAGCTGACTGATAGCTTCTTTATTAGTGAAATGCCTTGATTCAATGTGTACAGTAAGAAGGTGTGTGGCCAAAATAAAAAGTTCATGCTTTTTGGACATTGAGATTTGAGTGATCAGGCCTTGGGACATAGTTGGGGGAAGTGATTCCCTTTCAATATTTTCAGAAAATATGTTAAAGAAAAAAGGAGCCAACAATCTAGAAAATGATTTATAAACCTCAGCCATGACGCCATCTGTCCCTGCAATTGATTGGCTACGAAACACTTGGATTATGCTATTCTGATGGACTTTTTAGAGCTGTGAAAAGATGAGCCCGTTAACTTAAGCTGTGTGTTTGGTGGTCCTACCAACTTCGATACGTTCCCACTGACATGCAAGTAGATAATGAATGAAGTCTCATTTGGGGGCGAACTATTCCTTTAATAACTGAAATTACTTAATAATTACCAATCAACTTGATCAGTTGAATTCTACAGCAAAAACTGGGGCCTGCAGAAGAAATACATGAAAAGTGAAAGTCTTTATTTTAGCAGACAAGGAGAAGCCACTTGACTTTTCCAAACAAGGACCTCCAAGAACCCAACGTTTGTACATACAGGAGATTTGAGCTCTGAAATAAGTAAAGTGGCGCTGAATTCAAGTTTTTTCTTGAGCGGTTTTCAATCTAAACTTTCTTTTGTCCATGTGGTACATCAGGGCTCGGGACGACAAGGCCAAAGCAGTCAGTCTCATGAGGGTTTTGAACCGGTTTATTATCAGCCTGAGCTGAAGAAAACATTGATGGTGTTGTTGAAGATGGTGTTTGCCATCTCCGCTGGATCCTCTTCCCTGGCTGCTGCCATTATCTCTAGGACTTGTCTGGAAGACACAGTTAATGAAATGTATTTATTAATAATAATATACAGCACCTTCATAATAATAAACATTATTTATACAACACCTTTCAAATGTTACAAAGTGCTTTACACAGATTAGAAGAAAATAAAACAGATAAAGGCAAATACACTTAAATAAAACAATAGACATAATAAAATGTACTGCAAAACGCAAGGTAATACAAATGTAATCAGGCAATATCATTTAGTGCCTGATTGACGTACTAATATAAAATGCTTGCTTGCTTAACTGATTTATTTGGTTCCCACACTAATCAGCTAGCTCACTCCTCTCTGTTGGGAAAATGGGACTTCACTGTTTGCGTCAATTACAGATCACGTAAGCTGTGCCAGAGATCGGCTGGTGTTGTTGGAATACCTACTGGTTGCTGCTAGAGGTTGACAAAGTTCATAGATTACTTAACGCCCCTTTACAGCTTCAGATAACTAATATCCAGCGTGCTGACAGTTACTTTGCGTGACGTAAGGGATTACAACAAACTCTGTATTGGGAAATCTCGAAGAAGAAAAAAAGGTCTCCTCACATGATGTGACAGGGCTCGTTCCTGTCCTTGAGACAGTGCCCCGCCTCCCATTTCTTCTTCGTGGGAAATGTAGTTTGAATGTGTCTGGAGCCTGCATGAGTGTTCTTCACCCCACACCATGGAGCATCTGGGAAGGATCAGAGAGGATTTATTTAATAATTTCGCTGACACGTCTGCCGCCTGCGTTGACGCACCTCTGCAATTTGTGGCAAGTGGGAGATATCGGAGTCTTCAAAAATTCCCACACATCCTACTTGAAATATTCCCACGGAGAAGCTGAAGTCAATGGCTTTTCCTGGTCAGCAGCAATTATTTACAGTAAAGCGGACATGACGTAAATGCGGAATAAGCCTCATGCTATTCACATAGCAACATTATTGAACATGCTATGGTTATGAGCTTGTGTACCGGCCAAAATGACCTTTTAAGAATATCAATGTTTAATAGAAGGTTCCATTCTATCACTCAGGTTCTACGGTATTTTCTATTCCATATTTAGTCAATGATCTTTCATATGGCAGAAACTGAGACTGTCTGAAACTCACCTGTTTCAATCATAAGTCTCTCAGAAGGGATAGACTTCATTGCTTCAATATTGGCCTCTGTTTTCAACGAGCTGAAAAAAGAAAGAAAAGAAAATGGCCCTTTTAACTGTTTGTTTATAAGGCAGAATGGACAGTCTACTCCTCTTAGTTATTGTATTATTTAGACAATAGGAAAGCTGAGAGGGCAGACACAGATAGATAAAAGGCAGCGCCATCTCTGGACACACTTTAAAAATCTTTGAAAGAAAATCGAACTTATTGGGTATTATCATTACATCTCACCATCCATTTATTCCAATATAGAGGTCCAGGTCTATGAGGGCAGCAGCGTCCTCTGCACTCCCATCAAATGAGTGGACCTGAAAGGAACATTAAAGAATCTCCTTTTAGATTTTTTTGTGTCTCCATCTTCTAAGCTGTCACTGCTGTGGTGTTTTTGCACTACACTTCCCAGAGATCACTTGGTGTTGTGCCAAAATGTGTTTCCCCTAAAAAATGTGTTTCACTTTTCAGTGTCTTCGCCTTGATTTCTTGCCAGGGAATAAAATAACAAAATCATAAATAAATGAGTGGGTTGTTTCACCATCATTTTCAAATGCTAAAATGACTTTAAAAAAAACATTTCACAGGATTACAAAGAATGAAACCTACCTAGTCGCCTCGTAATGAACGGCTCTGCTCCGGCCCCCCTAGCATGTGTGTGTTGTGCAATTACTTGTGTGTATCCGGGGGGGATCCGTGATGGGTTAAATACAGAGAATAATTTCACTAGGTGTGTGCGGTGCTCTGTGCATGTGTGTGACAATAAAGGATAAATTATAATAGAATGTAGTTTACAGTTTCTAAATGTTTTCATTAAACAAACTAGTGCCATGTAATTCTAATAAAACAGCCTCCCAATCACGGTGTGTTTTTGTTATTATGACAGACCTTCAACTGTCCTGATTATGTCATGTGAGATGCCTCTTGTGATAATTACGGACTAGGGTCGGCTACTATTATCATAATGTCTATTATATTATGGTACAGGCTACTGCTAATAATAATAACACATTAATAAATAAAAGTTACAGTTTTTTATTTGTAATAAACAAGACATTGATTGCCAACAGCATTAATCAATATCAATAAAAAAAAGGCAATTCTCAATTTCAAATCACAGCTGTCCTTGAGATTGCTTTTTAAAAACAGTAGCATGTCCATGGCTAGGCTTGTCCAGGCATCATACATCGTGATGTATTCTTGTTTCCCTAACTGATCCTTTCTCTCCTCCAAGGCTCGATCATACATTTGTTGAATCCCACTGTGTCATGCGGCATCTTGTTCCATGTCTGGTTGCATGTTTTCATCGCAGATGGTTGTTCATTGAGCCGGTACTCCCTCTTTCACACTTAAAACGATACCCCAGATGGTACATGTTACAGAGTTGCCATCAACTTGTTTTGTAAATTACTTCCAGGCTTTAGCTTTTCCGCGCCGCTGCGCCCTTCACTGTTTCATGTTGTGTGTTTGTTTTCAACGAGTAGAGTAGGAGTCTGCTGTGCAGGTCCACCTACACGATTGGTTCGCCCTGATTTCTCTCCCACCGGTACTGATTGGTTCCTGTTACTCCAGATCTGGTCATCCAATCAGCATGCGCCACTTAAAATTTTAGTCTAATCCATTCTAAAGGGATAGTTTTGGAAATCTTCCAGACCAGGTGTCATCCGAGACTCCAGTCACTTGGGGCATAAACTATTCTTCCCACTGCGATCTGGCCGCCGGTACCACACTATACAAACCAGGACTAGCAGGTTCAAGAACAGTTTTTCCCCGCAGACTCTGTGCCTACTGAACTGAACTATTGCACATATACATCCTTTTATTTTTTGTAGCTAGACAGTATTTATTATAACAGCAGATCTTATTGCACTGTGAACTCTATACTTACTATTTGTTTTTATTTCTTATTGCTTTTTACACTACGTTATAACTTATTATTTTATGCTATGGGAATGAGAGGAGAGTAAGTATTCCATTGTACTTTTTACATATGACAAAATAAAACTATTTGTTTATGTTTTGTTGTTTCAGAGTAGAAGAGAGCAGGGATCTGCTGCTGTTCTTCAGAACTCTCAGGAGATTCTCAGAGAGATGTGATGACCGGTGCAGAACATTCCAGCACTTCCAGGTAAGTGCAGAGACACACACACTGGAACGGGATTCAAACTGGCAACTTTACCATCACAAACCAGCTAACTATGTCTCTATGGTGTGGGAGTGGCTTGTTTACTGTCTATTTTAACTTAATCTGGGAAAAAACAGTACGTGTGAGTAGGGTTGATCGATAGTTGCCAAAGTTAATGAACGACTAATCGATCAATCGATGACGATACACCCAAACATTTCTAATGAATATTTCTTATTGGAAAATTGAAAATGCTTTTTTTTTACTCAATCAAAGCTTTATTGAAACATTACATAAATACACCTGTTTCATGGCATAACACAAACATAATTATGAACGCTGTTTTGTTTAAGTATGATATTTTAATCAGCGAATCAGTGACTAACACGTTCATCTATGACATATAACGTTAAAAAAAACAAGATGAGCCTTAATTAGAAACTTACATTTGCTAAATGATTACGAAATAGATAAATAACGTTTTTGAAAACAAAGCTATAATAAATTCTCTCTTGAAATGAGAAAGCTGCGACAAACTACGACAGCTCAGGCTTCAGTTTCAAACTTAAACTACATAAGTGCAGTAACTATCCAAGCCTGTTGATTTTTATTTAACAATACAATCATATTTACATGATCAGGGTGAGTCGTGTGTCGGTTTACAGTGAGTCCAGCTTCTGAAAATACACGTCCCGATGTCTCAGGCAGCAGAAGTAGCTTCGCGCTAACTTAGGCAGCCTCTGGAATCTTCCTCCGTGGACTTTCCTCCAATCTGTGGGACTGACGGTTAACTGACATTTAGCGGTGGTGTAATGTCCTTCAGAAAGTTGTCCACTTCTGTTTCCATGTTGTTGGTGCGGGTGAAG
>OMOT01088428.1:0-12445 GCA_900312575.1 Acanthochaenus luetkenii | reverse complement strand
TGACTCCAAAGCAGTTACATTAATGGTCTTTTTATTTAACTTGACCAACACACTACAGCAGTGCATCAGAAGAGAAATGACCAAAAGAGACAAACAACCATATATGAATTAATAAGTAAAATGAAACCAACCATCAGACATTTTTTAAAGGCTCTGAATTGCTGAAACTGGGGGTTTTGCGTGAGCTCCGATAAATTCAACTTACGTCTGAAGCGACATGGTAGCGTACGTTTATTATGGTAAGAGAAATATAACAAAACTTGTTTTCAAACTGTATAACAGATTATCTGAGTAAATATTGTTACATTTAGGGTTACAGGAAACATAAAGCACAATGAAGGTCTGTTTTGAAAAGGCTTGACATTATACGTAAAAACATTGTCAGCAGATGGTTACTGTAAAATGATGACAGAGACTTTTATCCAAACAATGGCTTTTATTTAAACACTTGGGGTCGGATCTACTAAAGGTTTGCGAGTGTAAGCGTGTGCAAACTCCTGGGGCGTTTACACGCTATTTTGCAAAATACTGGGAAGGGAAAATATAAATAGATTAATGCAGCACACGCACTGTGATCTAGCTATTTAGTTGACGGAGTTTGCATCTTTATTTAATACGTTTCAAGGGAACTTGCAAACGCCCTGCATGCATAAAGAAATCAACATTTATTGAAAAAAGATAAATGAAATAACTTTCACAATTCTAAACATATTATTACCCAACAAAATACTCTCAATCATTTCTAATTGTGTTAAGCCCCGCAAAATCATTCTGAAAAACACATTACTGCAGTCACAATCTGTTACAGCTCTAACATTTAGTGTAGCCTATTTTAACCTTTTAATTGTAATTCTATTGGCTCAAATTTCATTTTGCGCTCCATGGTGTAAACCGTTCAACATGCAAAACCCTCATTTAAATACCGCTGTATCCACCACGTTTGCACCTGTTGTCATTTACAATCATTCTTAGTAAATCACCCGCAACACGGCCATCAACCAAACGCATAGGCGATAAAGCCCCTATAGAGGGTAGCAGAATGTGCTTTGGAGTGCCACTTTATTGTCAAGTCTGACAAACCCCACACCATAACAAAAATAAAGTACAATTATATGCGTAATCCCATGGTAAGTCTCCATTTACCAAAGTATTGCAGCAATTGTAAGAGTCCCATTAGATTCATCTTCAGATATTATGAGAAACATTTCATCTTAGGGCTTGTTTTATTTCAGCTAAAGCCACCTAATTTATGTTTATTGTACACACAAAACAAATGAAATACAATTTAATGGAGACACAGTACAGATTATTCGATGTCCTATTGAGTCATGAGATGTCATGTTCATTTGATTCACAGGACTACCCCAAAAACAGACACCCTGGTTGGAGCAGAGGGTCCATTGCCTACCATGCAGGCGAGTGTTGGTGGATCACCTGCATGATCTGTCACTGTGTTTTCTTACTGTTCCTTTTCGTTCAAAATAGTATGTGTTGTCTTACGAACATTAAGATTTAACTATATGTTTTATAGCTATAGCTAGAGGAGTGCACAAGTGTTCTTGTCAGTGGGTGGTTTGGTTTGGACAAATGTATTAGTCGGAGTCTACAAAATGCCAAAGTTCAACCAAAGCGTATTGGCTTATGGACAAAACAATATTTTAAACATATAAAACTAAGCACAAATTGTGTTTTTACTCTTCAGTAAATCATGAACATTTATTTTGTTATAGAAACAGGCAATACATTTAATAGAACAAAGTTGCTGCCATCACCCCGCTCTATACCTGGAGGCAATAATCAAATAGCGGGTAATCATTATTTATCTTCTAGTAAAAGCCAATATGTCAACATATGAGTTGCTCGTGGGATGTCAGACGCCTTTCCCTGAATTTGCCTCTTGATGACCATGGTGCTTTAGCGTCAGCGACAAAATGACTTGGCAAAAGGTACTACTGGTCAAATTGCTTTACAATGGCAGAAATGGACCCAATTTCCCTGTAGCGTTCTTTTCCCGTCTGTCAGCCACCAGAAATAAATAACGGTGCACTGATCAATATAGTTCCCATAAAACATGATCATATTAATGTTCCAAGTTAATATATGATACATGCAGCCTCTTCTTCTTTTTTGCATTTGGTGATTTCACTGCTCAAGCAAGCAGCATGTCACCCCTCCAGTAGTGTCTGGAAGATATGGCTAGTGGCATTGATGCGTAAGGTGGACTGTACTGTATGTTGTTTTGCTTAACATAGTTAGAGAGCAAGGCAACAACCTCAAGGGACAGACTATTTATAGTTTCTCTTTTGATACGCCTATTTATTGAGGCCATTCTTATTTTTGAGTGACGTTATAAGTTGACTTAGTAATATTTTCCGTGGGCCACGCCTGTCTTTCTATTGATTCAAATGAGGAGAAAGTGGTTCTCTCCTTCTAGATGTCTTCTAACATTGTGAATACGTTAAGGACGGTGTCATTTAACCACAAATACTAAGCATGGTACTATCAAGGTGGCTCTTTTTAATATTTCTCTTTTTTGATCATATCTCTGTCTCGCTCGTATCTTACTCTGCCTTGCATGGTGACACAATTTAACAAAGCGCTAGTCGGCTAACCTATCATTCTTTGTAGACGATGGAAAGATGTTCCAGGGCAGTGGGGTGGGGGACCCCTTTGGGCCACGCTGCTTTGAGGGGGACATTATGGGCTGTGGGATCATGTTTCCACGCGACTATATCCTTGACAGTGGAGGTGAGTGTCCTTATACTACGTGTGAACACCCATCGAAACTTCAGAATGGTCTGTGTCTCATCAAGTACAGTTTCTGTCCATAATCGTTTCTCTGCCCTTCTCTCTGTGTTTCTGTGTTCGTCGTTCAGATGACACAGATGATTGGGACCTAGATGCGCGGCCCAAGCAGAGTCCGGTTCAGAATGACCTGTATGCAAATCATGAAGAGGAGGACGAGGAGGACGGAGAGGATTTGGAGGGGAGGAAGGTCATGGTGAGACACCTTGTGAAATCTAGGAATGGAAACCAGGAGTTAAACATACAACACACTGAGCTCTTAAACCTGCGGCAGTAGCTCAGGAGGTAGAGCTCCCGTCCCGCAACCGCAAGGTCGGCGGTTCGAGTCCAGCTCCTCCCGGGGATAAATCTGTCGTAGTGTCCTTGAGCAAGACACCTAACCCCAAAGACACCTGCTCCCCGGGCGCCATAATGGCAGCCCTCTGCTCCGGGCCCCACTAGCATGTGTGTGTTGTGCAATTACTTGTGTGTATCCGGGGGGGATCCGTGATGGGTTAAATGCAGAGAATAATTTCACTAAGTGTGTGCGGTGCTCTGTGCATGTGTGTGTGACAATAAAGGATAAATTATTATAATATTATTATAAGAGTATTATCTCTTTGCTGTCCCCTTGTGTTTGAACAGGTGTTCTTCACCCGCAACGGGAAGGTAGTGGGCCGGAGGGAGGTGGCCTTGCCAGCAGGGGGCTTCTACCCCACCATTGGCATGATGAGCAGTGGGGAGAAGGTCAGGGTGGACCTGCACCCCCTCAGTGGCTGACCAGAGTAGAGGAAAACGGGAGGAACAGGGAAAACGGAGAAAGAATGAGCTGTATTTAGAACTTGCCTTCTAGTAAATATGGGAGGGCGTCCTCGTGTGTTTTGGAGATGTAACACTAAATATGACCTCTCCAGTGGCTCCAACGTGTTACTTGAAAAGTCACCTCGGTATAGTTTACAACGGCTCTCTCGTGTTCTGAGAATGATACACATGCTGTAAGACATTGTATGAAGAGTGGGCATGATCAAAATAATGTATGTTAATATAGCATGAGTGCCTCGAGAAAGTGCTTATTATTAAAACGGTTTCAGTGGAGATCGTTGAACCGGTCCAGAGGTCTAACAATGGCAATAACACGATTTTTGACATTTGGATTGCACAGCGTACGATAAAAATAAATGAAACGCCAACATGGCACCGCCAGATTGAAGAGTGTAAAATGCTAGACAGAGTAGCCCCTAGCTACAAAATGGACCCCATTCGTCCTCAGAGGTGGAGCGTCTTCTGTGGTCCGTTCTGAAAGCCGCTTCCTTGTTCTGCCCAGAATTCTTTGCTTCTGCCTCTGTAGAGGTTTAATAGAAGTCATTGAGTTATTGTTGGTGCATTACTGACACTCAGTGGTGAGAATGATAGGTTGAAAAATGACGCTTCCTAAAAAAGTGGTAATGCACTATGGGTTTATGAGATTATCATTTCACTCTTTTGACTTGGACATTGCATTAGTATGTCATTAAAACTGGACAGGTGTGGGTGCATGTTTCTGACATGGAGTCATTTCTGTAATTATGCCATATTTTGTGTCGATTGTGCAATACATATAAAAGGCCTGTTTCTAAGCCACATCTATTAGCAATTATGGGTAATTAAATGTAATAATAATTTGTTGAAACTAAATATAAACCCTAGTCGTGATCTTTGACCTTTAAAACGCACTTTGTATTTATTTAATCCAAATGTTACGTCATTAAATTCATTATTATTAATAATGACAGTAAAATGAAGGTGGTTTAAAGATCATGACCATTATGCTAGCCGTAGTCCATATCCTCCTTATTAGTCACGTATGATCCCACTGTAATTGTTTGAGACAGTATACTCTGATAAAGATGGAGAGTTCATGACCACCCCAAAATATGTTTTATTGGCATTTGTATCAAAAAGACAAGAAGAACCAAAGCCATGTCAGAAACACACCCCACACTAATACATTGCATCAATATGGAGGGCATTCTTTATGCTGGTGTTTTCTTTATTTTAACAGTATCATCTAGCTTTGCCATTTAATTCCTCTGTAAATTGCTTGGCATGTTTTTCAATAATAATATTTGGTATCATGTGTGATTAGATGTTGGCCCAGGCTTTCACTGTATCTGACAGTTTGACTTACACGCCTAAAAAATTATCATAGTAATCTCCATATTTGAATAGATGAAAATGACATGCTAAACTCAGTGGTATCCATTTCTTCTTTTTGAGAAATCACATGGTGCTATACACAATGGAGCCTTTCAGAAAAGATGACGCCTTTGAGCTTAGCATGGTATTACAAACTCACAAACGGAAGGTGTTTTATCAGCATAAAAAGGATACCAAATGTATCAATAAGGAAAAACAATGCAGAACAATCCTCTGTAGTACATTAAGCAGCTACTGGTAGTCTTACTAGTTCAACATTTTCATATTTTAGTAAAGATTCAAATGTTGAAAAATAAGCCATAGTCCAAAATTGCAACTCTCAGGTATATCAGTCACACTTAATTAAAATACATATACATTTTTGACTGCAATACTGTATTTTAGGGGTTTTCTGCCATATAAATTCATCATAAGCACTGTAGTATACTGCAGTATACTGTGGATTATCTGAACTTGTCCTCTAAAACGACCGGGCTACTTATGAAAAGAAAAATGACCTTGGGACCTTTCACCTTTTAGCTAATTTCTCATGCCATAGTATACACACTTGTGTAACAATAAATGCCAAAAAATGTACAAACGTATTTTTTGTATGTATATAAAAATCCCATAACTTCCTGGAAAAAAGTGTATTTGTAATGGTTACCTCATCGTGTACCAGGAGGCGTAAATAAAAACTGCAACCACAAAATACTGTCTGATTTTTGAACAGTCCCAACCCTCTGAAAAGACGGTGTTAGCTCACTAACCCACTAATCTTGCTGTGTTGGCTAAAGGCATATACCATGTAATTGTGATGATCCCGACAGGGGTGTACCTAGGTGGAGGAATACCTGGTCCAGTAATGCCGAACTTAATAGAGTCACGTGCTGGAACATTTTCCATTATGGTCCTGGCCTTCTCGCCAAGACGATCTGCTGCAGTTCAAACCGAGCATCAGAATGGGGAAGAAAGGTGATTTAAGTGATTTTGAACGTGGCATGGTTGTTGGTGCCAGACGGGCTAATCTCAGTATCTCAAAAAACTGCTGATCTACTGGGATTTTTACGCACAACCATCTGTAGGGTTTACAGAGAATGGTACGGTATGAAACAAAGTACGCCTAAATGACACAAATCAGGACGCTGGCAGTTATATATGCGACATCCGAGTCATTAGTCGATGAATTCAAGCAAGAGTGCAGTTGAATCAAAATGTTTATTTATTGCAACCATTTTCCCTGTTTCGTTTACCTCAATAATATGATGCAACATTTTTGGTCCTCGCCTAAGAGATATAAAACATGAGGGTAGAATAAGACCATACAGTACAGCCTCGCTTATCTGAGCCCCGTTACGCAGTGAAGGTGTAACGCGTAAACACATTCTGTTGCCTGCAAATGTTGACATTCCTTTTTCATACATTAATGCATTTCAACTACAGACTGTAAAGAGCAATTTGAGTGCATGTATCATATTGTGACAATAGTTCACACCGGTGATTCAATATATTTCAGTCTCTGAAGACTTCAATAATTCAACCAATATCCCCTCAAAAGGTGTTCAAATTAACAAGGTTCTACTGTGGTGCATCCATAGATCCTGTTGCACGTCTTTAAAAAAAATCATTACAAAATGTTTTATATAAAATACAAATCCAGAAAGCCCAAAGAGGCAATACATATTGAGATATTACACTGAAAGGTTAGCCATCAGTATAAACACTGATAAATATTGCATGTTTTCTCCCTTGTAGTGGCAATGGTGGTCTATAATGTGGGACACATGTTTTATGGTCACATTTTATTCTGTGTGGTTCAGATGAATACACACATGCTAGATAATAATGCCTCTCTGGTAGAGCCATAGTGAAGTAGTTCTGAGTCCCACAGGAGGAGATACGAAGGCTGCTTTACATAGTGTCGCCCAAATTACTAAAATCATCCCAGTGCAATTTGCCCTTACAGTTGCATAGTGCTGTGCAGGGAGCTATGTGCAGGTTAGTGTTGTTTTGGTTTACTGATTGGTATATACAGCACTTTGAGTAAAAGATCTCCAGTTAATTGTAATTCTGTTAATATTCAGGTTCTAGGCCTCTTATCTAGCAGAGGTATTAGACTCCCATGAGAGGAGATACGAAGGCTGCTGGACAAAGGGGACCAATGACAACATTGGTGATAGAGATGACTTCATCCCTGAGCCAAGACAAGGCCTCTACAACATTAGCTTAGACTTTTGCTGAAACCATATCCATAACAAGCTAGTTTATTTCACCTTTTCACATATTTGACATTTAAACTGGGGCAATACTTACAAATATTAATTATAAAATGCACAGCCATTTTCCAATAACATCATCTTATTAATGAATTGTGTAGCCCACTGTATGATGGCAAAATGGGATACATTCTGGTAGTTTTTAAGCTAATGTCTAATTATTCCCATTCTAGGTGGCAGGGCAAAAAGTCACGTAACAATTGATTGTTTTACTTTATGCAAGTCCTGGATTGCCTGTTAAGCAAGAGCATTTTGAAGTTACCCTTAAAATATAATGCTTTTTGGAAACACCTCTAAATAATGAACCCCTGATGATGCACATACAAATTCAGAAAATGAGGCCCAGAGATGGATTGATTCAAGCTCAGTAGAGGCCCGCTACACAATGTAATCATGTGTCGTATAAATGCTGTATCAGATGTTTTTACAGTATGTAATTCAAAATACAAAAGAAAAATCATACAAATAGTACAAATTAAAGGCGGTAATTGCAATATATATATGCACACACACGTCTATGACGCATTTCTGCAATTCCCCAGTAATACTATAAAATCTGGGAAATCCAAATTGTAACTTATGCAACTATAAACAGACAAAATATGATGCATAAGGCAAGAGTGTTGTATGGTGGAATGGGTGACAATGAGACAATGAGACTTTGCTATGATTCAGAGCTCCTCCTCCTCATCATCCTCCTCATCCTCCTCCTCATCCTCCTCCTCCTCCTCCTCCTCATCATAATCATCATAATAGCGGTTGCTCTTGATAATCTCTTCTGGAGTCAGCTCCTCCTCATAATCACTTGCTTCCTTCTCCTCCTCCCAGAAGCCAACATCCTGGGAGGTGCGATTATGTTTTGGCTGCAAAGGTGGAGAGGGGGACGTTGAGCTATCTGGGTAGATGCTTCTCAGAGAGCCCTCTTCCACTGCCAACCTCTCTGCTGCTGTATTTCCTCTCTGTACTTCTTCAGCTCTTGGTTGCCACTGCTTAGGGGGAGTCTCCACGTCCTCCTCTAAGATGGATGCAGTTCCACTTGTTAGGACTTGTGTCTTCTGTTCTTTCCGTTCCTGTTGTTTCACCTGCTGGAGGTCTGGTTTATTTTCCCTGGATATTTCCTCAAAAGAGTGCGTTTCCTCCAATGATCCCCACCTTTCCAGCAGGGCTTTGAGAGGGCGGCGAGGCTCCTGGGGTCCCAGACTGCTTGTGGGACTGGAGCTACCTGCGACTGTGAAGGGCCGACTGCGCTCCTTTAGAGAAGAGCTCCTCCTGAGGCCCTTCAGTTCAGTCCGCTCTAGGGTCTGGGTGGATGATGGTACCTCGTCCTCCGGGGGCCACTTGGCCCTCCAGGGTCGACCTGAAGCAACTCCCTCCACGGCTGGACTAGACTGTTGCGCCCCTGCCCCAGAGAGGCCATCATTAGCTGGAGGGGGCCAGGCGATCCTCAGCCTGCGGGCCTCAGCTGACCTCTCTGTAGAGTGAAATGTCCCAGTGGAGCTAGTGTGTGTCTGGGCATGAGTCTCCAGTAAGGCAGTCAGGTCTGTAACATTGGCCTGTGGAGACGTTTCCACGGTTGGGGGGGGTTGTTTGGCTGAGATACTCTCAGCTGGACGTGTTACTGCTGCTGGTCCATCTCGTTCCTTTGGCTTCACCACTTCCTCGTCTTCATCTTCATCTCGGGGTGTCCACAGCTCCTTGTGAGGCCGGTGGCCAAAGCCCTCATCATAGTTGCCTTTGGCCTTAAACAGCTGGTTGAAGTGGGGCTTGCAGTAGACGTTACCGTGCAGAGAGGCATAGTTCCCAAGACTAAAAAGCAGAGGGTAGGAAAGAGATATTTCGCTTCAGTAGAACATTGCAGTTTTTGGTACACATTTCCCTCTTTGGGGTTCTTGAATAGTCAGCCACCCATGATGATCATTATGACAACAGGCATAGGTACCACTTAAATCAATATGTAATGCAAAATGGCTATATGAGAGACTAACCTGAGCTTTGTGTTGCAGTGAACACAGCGGAAGCAGGTTTTGTGGTAGATATGCTGATCAGCCACCAGTCTCTCCAATGGGTACACCGTCTTTAGACAAGCAATACAAGTCTCCCTCACCGGCAGGCAGAATTTCTAAACATACACATACAGTCACATATCCATAGTTAAACAAGGATTGAAATTGGATTGCCATTCATAGTTCATGCACGTCACCCGCTTGTTGTGAGGACTGACTCACCCTGGATGGCT
The DNA here is from genome assembly GCA_900312575.1 of Acanthochaenus luetkenii. Taxonomy (NCBI): domain Eukaryota; kingdom Metazoa; phylum Chordata; class Actinopteri; order Beryciformes; family Stephanoberycidae; genus Acanthochaenus; species Acanthochaenus luetkenii. The sequence continues at coordinate 2,974 of OMOT01088428.1, read as the reverse complement.
TGGGTGGGTCGCTGCTTTCCCCTGAAACAGACCAAATACACAAAAGTGGCTCAAAAGGCAATCGGAGGCATGGAGGAGAAGGGCAATCAATCCAAAATGGATTTCACTCAAAGGAACTACAGCCTTCCATGTACACGCCAGTGCATTTGGTACAGATTAACAGTATAGTCATTGTGCCATTTCATATTTAAAGTAATAATAGTATGGGGCCAAAACAACGAATTACTGTCTAAAAAATACTCATGGAGCTCGCTGTATGTGAGAGATAGATAGTAAGGTTACTGCCGAGAGCCAGAAACAACTGAAATCTTTCAGAGGTACAGTGGCTAGAAAAAGTATTCACCTCCCTTGGACTTTTTCATTGTATTCTGTTACAACATGGGATCAAAATTGTGTTCATTGATAAACACAAAGTACTCTATAATGTCAAAGTGGAAATAAAATTGAAAAATCTGAAAATGAGTGATTTTTATAAGTATTCACCCAGGTTGCCATTGTTTTTTTGTTTAGTTTTTCATGAAGAAATGCAATTTGCTGGACATAGGCTTATTAAATGAGATATGCATCACCCTACAGCATCTTTGACCTGGCATCCTTCCTAGTGAAGCAGCCTGGAGTTGAAAAAGTTTTGAGTTGAAAATATATCAGCAATTCTATTCAAAAATGACAAATGTCTACAGTAATTGGAGTTACAGACACTGAGAAGTTCCATGCAGCTGCAGCACAATTTATCACTTCAGAGGCAGAAAGGGGAGGGGTGCCGGTGATGGGCCGAGGTGGTACGCATTATGGTGTGTGGTGAGCTAAAAGGTGCAAGTTTGTAATTTGATCTGTAGGCCTATCCTCATTTGTCATAGCGATAATCACTCAGCAGGCCAAACCTGGAGAGAAGTTACTAGACTACCAATTGTGTAGGTTTGCAAAAGGCCTCTTGTAAGTACAGAATACTGTAGCCTTTTAAAATAATCCTAAATCATATAAGAGTTCACTTTTTAAAAATAATCTGATACAACTCTGATTCTGATATTGCCTCTCATTTAAAAATAGTAAAACAGTATGAGTCAAATGTAAATGGGAACATGTCAAGGTATATTCCACTTGTCCACTGAGACTCACCATTGTACTCAGGTACAGATATGCGTTTCTCAGGTACAGGTGCAGATATTTTCGGGGTAGGCATAGCTGGGACCGGACCCTGGAGAAAATGCTAAATGAAAGAAAAAACAGTAACATCAGTTAAATCATGGTCATAATGTATCTTTCTATATAATAATACAATAATACAAAATTGAATCTTTAAAATGTTACATTCTATCTAGGTACACATGCATTGAGGGTCCACTTATCATATGTGCCATTTCTAAATAGTCTAAATATGAGCAAGTCTCCTGAAATTTGGCAAGATTTGGTAAGACTTAATATGTTTAATTTATCTAATACTTAACTTGTCATTGTTTTGTGATTACTTCATGTAATTATTATTTAGTGGTCAACGATAGCAATTTACAATTTCCACACAGGGATAATTAAAGTTTAATCTAATCTCTCCTTTAATAATTGATACGCTATTTTAAAACAGTTAAAACTATTTAGAAAAGACACAATTTGCAATAGAATAAATAATATCCAAACATTACAGATGGTTAATTAACGTGCTCAGGTTACATTGCTGATGATGTATCCAAGTGCATCCGAACATGTAGGTATAAACCAATGCAGTTAACTGCAATGTATTGTTCATTGAAATGTCTAGATGCCTTTTCATCTGCACTGTATGAATCTATCAAAATGCATATAAACATTTCTAATTGTGTTCTTTTCCAATTACTGCCTAAATAAGAGTGAGAGGAGCTCCTGTGTTGGCATGAACTCACAGAGTGTGTGGGTCCTTGTTTGGAAACAGCAGCCTGGTACTTCGCCATCTTCTCCCTCAGGGATGTGGTATCCAGGACCTTGGCAGACAAAGGCAGACCTGGGACAGAGGGGAGATACACACAAAATGCACTATGGTTCTGCTGCAGTCACTCGGTGCAACCATTACAGGGCAAAATAAGGTGACATTTTGGTTACTGGCTGGCCCAGAGGGGGACTGCATCGTTCATGGGGGGTGACATATTTATTGTTGCCTTGTTAAGATGGTGTCTCTAAATAATTTCAGCTTCTGAGAGACATATGCTTGGATGGTACCCTCACATGCATGACTTGGTGACTATGGCTCAGGGTTGCCACATTCACTTGGACATCGAATTAAAGGACTTTCAAGGTCTTGTTTGATTAAATTCAAGGACTCAAAATTGGCATGTTTTGGGGGGTAAGACATGACATTGGTCAAAATTAAAACATCACAGAGGTGTATTTCTTTACTCGTGACCTTGACAAGTCAGGAAAACATGGAGAAATCCTTCATTTGAAAACTGCTGCTACATTACAGTAACACAAATTAAAATATCCATCGCAGGGTTTTCCTCAGGATGTTAAGTGTTGATCCTAGGATGGAGAGAGCTGAGGCATATTGATGATTGATTATCTTCTTTAATCTAATACTTTCAAGGCTATCCATTCCATTTCAAAAACTTTTAAGGCCTTGTGTTGACTACTCTGTTGACCTATGACCCTGATTGTTTTTATTTTATAGGTTTTATGGTAGTATAGTAGATTTACCAGAAAATGTATCAGCTATGTGGGGTATTTTTGCTGGCCCTCACAAGAGAAGAAGTCATGAGATTAGGGCTTGATTTAGGTTTGTTTTAAGGTAAGGACTAGACAAGTAGTTACGAGGGTTAAAGGTGAGGGTTAGGAGTTACGAAATGGATGTAAGTCAATGTATTGTGTCTCTTGTAATGACTTAAATAAATGATTCAAGTGCTGTGTGCGTGTGTGTGTGTGTGTGTGTGTGTGTGTGTGTGAGAACAGAGATCGGGCCTGCCTCTGTGATGGTGGGGAATCTGGTGTCAGGGAAGAGGATCGCTCAGGC
>OMOT01088419.1:4989-18684 GCA_900312575.1 Acanthochaenus luetkenii | reverse complement strand
AAGTGCAGTAACTATCCAAGCCCGTTGATTTTTATTTAAGAATACAATCATATTTACATGATCAGAGTCGTGTGCAGTCGGTTTACAGTGAGACCAGCTTCTGAAAATACACGTTCCGGTGCGGCCTATACGTCCCGGGTAGCAGAAGTAGTTTCGCGCTAACTTTACCAGCCTCTAGAATATTCCTCCGTTGACTTTCCTCAAATCTGTTGGACTGATATTTAGCGGTGGTGTAATGTCCTTCAGAAAGTTGTCCACTTCTGTTTCCATGTCATTGGTGAGGGTGAAGTAAGTTAGTGTTCGCCCAGTAGCATCAGCATTAGCATCGTGTCTCAGGCTGACCTTGCTCCATTGACTGCAGAAACTGTGAACTCCGACCCCCCTGTTGGTTACATGGTTCACTTCGTCTTCTTATTTGTAGTGCGCGCACCCTCTTGTGTTCAATTTAATGATTGCATTTGACACAATCATGATGATATCTCAAATAGTTCAATTTGATCGTTACGTTTGAAATGTTAATCGACCCAATTATTAACGGTTGTTAATCGATTAACGACTAATCGTTAACACCCCTAAACTGAAGCCTGAGCTGTCGTAGTTTGTCGCAGCTTTCTCATTTCAAGAGGGAATTTATTATAGCTTTGTTTTCAAAAACGTTATCTTTATTGATCTATTTCGTAATCATTTAGCAAATGTACGTTTCTAATTAAGGCTCATCTTATTTTTTTGTAACGTTATATGTCACAGACGATCGTGTTAGTCACTGATTCGCCTCGGAAGAGTCAGCGAAATTTCCCGAGCCTTATTAAAATATCATACGTAAACAAAACAGCGTTCATAATTATGTTTGTGTTATGCCATGAAACAGATGTATTTATCTAATGTTTAAATAAACACAAATAAAGCTTTGATTGAGAAAAAAATATGCATTTTGTATTTTCTATTAAGTAATATTCATAATAATGTTTTGGGTGTATCGTTATCGATTGATCGATTAGTCGTTCATTAACTTTGGCGACTATCGATCAAGGAAATTCCCTAAAATGTGCAACCCTACTTCAAAAACACAAACCAAATTGTTGTGGAGTATAGGAACAACATATTTAAAAGCTCTGCTCAGCCTTCTGAAACCTATAAAGCATAATTTAAGTTTGGTTGTGCCTTGCCATTGGAAGATCCGAGAACGAATTGTGTATTTTACTGCGCATGTAAGAAACAACCTGATTGGTCCAAATGTCCACACCCACTCCTGAAGCTAATAACGAAAAGGTAATTCAGTCTCAGAAGCTACCTACGGGATCTTCTTCCTAATTCAAATAGTAGAATCAACACAAAGGTGTCATTTTTATTTTCAGAAACCGCTGAACCGGGTTTTGTTATTTTATACTAGGGATGTGCATTTGACCGGATATCTCTGTTCCGAATACTATCATGAAATCAAAGAGTACTCTGTAACGGCCCTGTTTCTGGGTCCAGGAAATTGGTACTCCAAATTATTGACGACAAACGGTTTTTAAAAAGGTGGTAGCCTTATTTATTTATCAAAAACACAGGCACTACCAAAACAACACTCACAGGTGTATTTTGTCCAAACAATGTCTGATAGCCAATAATCAAACAATTTGCATTCCAAAATAAAAGCCATGTCAGGTACCATATGAAACTAGACTGTACCAAGCATAGAATGGCCAAGCTAAACAATTAATGTCAGCCCCACAGCACATACACAGCCAAACTTCACATTTTACGGTCAACCTGGAAAATGTTGCGTTTATGTCTCGTTATTTCATAAATTTATAATTTGTCATCAAAAACAATTAATGTTGTTTACTTACACTTTCAAAAACCCTTTCCTTCCACGAAGCTCAAAGGAAGAGCGTCTTCGGTTACCATTTTAGCGATTAGCTGGGTAATCTGCTCCGCTTTAGCGAGCTCACAGCGGCGCTTGTCAGTGCTGGTAAATTAAATTAAATTACATTACATCATTTAGCAGACGCTTTTGTCCAAAGCGACTTACAATAGTAAATGTTTTCGTCCACATCAGTCAGACCAACTATACAACGCAGTCTTTCTTCAGCTAAACACTTCAATAGGAACAAGTACTTGGCGAATAAACCAATTCTGATTCTGATTCTGATTCTGATAACACTTCAATAGGAACAAGTAGCATGAAACACTTCAATAGGAGCAGTAGCATTAGTAGTCAGTTGTTAGTTTAGTATTTTTTATTGATTTATTTTTTCATTTTTTGGGGGGGAGAGAAGAAAAGAGTAGAAGGAGATAGGTCAGTTCAGGTAGGTCAGTTCAGGTAGGGTCTAGGTGTAGTCGGAAAATATGGGTTTTTAGTCTCCTGCGGAAGATGGGTAGCGATTCAGCTGTCCTGACTGAAGGGGGGAGTAATGGCAGCCCTCTGCTCCGGCCCCCCTATCGTGTGTGTTGTGCAATTACTTGTGTGTATCCGGGGGGGATCCGTGATGGGTTAAATGCAGAGAATAATTTCACTAGGTGTGCGGTGCTCTGTGCATGTGTGTCTTGTAAATGATTAATTATTATTATTAAATACTGTGCCTGCGGTTTTTTGCCTGGTACGCTGCTGCAGTTTTCAGCTTGGTTGGTAGTTACTTGTTTGTTGCATATTGGTGTAACTTATTTTGCTTTTTTTCTCAAGCCATATTACAAATAATCTTAAAAGTGACAAATAACAATGAAACACACACACACCAAGTAGAAAATGTATATTATAGCTCATATGAAATAGAAAAGTAGTACCAAAAAAATAAACATGAAATAAACTCCTAAATTGCTTTACTTTAGAGCTAACCTATTAACCAGGTCTTAACTAACTGCTGAAAATTATAATGTAATAGGAAGCAACACTCTTTATTTTAGCTTGAAGCATGTTTCATTTCTCTACAGCCAAATAGAGGAATGTATGTTGACCCGTACAAGATTTAAATCTACTGGGAACTAGATCCATGGCACAGCCTCGCATGGAATATGTTTCTGCGTGGAAATGGCAGTTTGAATCAATCAATCATTCATGTTTTATTTATATAGCATGTCTCAAAGGGCTTTACATTGCATGCATCATATACATAGTACATCACACCATATACTACACTACACACAAACGCATGTATTTGCATGTCTTTTTGACTGTGGGAGGAAACCCACGCGAACACGGGGAGAACATGCAAACTCCACACAGAAAGGGCCAGGAGAGATTTTAACGACCTTCTTGCTGTGAGGCGACAGTGCAAACCACTGAGCCACTGTGCCGCCCCTGAATAACCTGGAACCCTGAATAATTTTGTGTGTTAAGCTGAGCTTTATTTTATCGACAGTTACCCATGGCAGATCTTTGAGATGGGTTGGACCAACATGAGCCTTGTGGTCTACATTTTATGTCAGTCTTACCAATATATTGAGCTGTCTGAAGCATGTTTTTTTATTTAATGTACATTGGGCAGCTACTATACCAAGTGGTGCTATACTAACCCCATAATGGGGTTGCACTAATGCAGTAGCCAACATTTTTTGTGTCCCTCGATCAAGAAGTCATAAGAATTCACTAATCTACGGAAGAAGTTAACTAAAGATGGCAAAAACGACAGATTATTCACAGCCCGGTATGACGGCAACATTTTAAAGCTCTCTAAAACTGAATTTAAGACTTAAAGGCTGTATGTACAATGCCTATAGAAAGTCCATCCATCCATTTTCTATACCCGCTTATTCCTATTCAGGGTCACGGGGGGGGGGGGCTGGAGCCTATCCCAGCATGCATTGGGCAGAAGGCAGGGAAACACCCTGGACAGATCGCCAGTCCATCACAGGGCTAACACATAGACAGACAAATACAGTCACGCTCACATTCACACCTACAGGCAATTTAGAGTCTCCAATTCACCTGACCTGCATGTCTTTGGACTGTGGTAGGAAACCGGAGCACCCGGAGGAAACCCACGCGAACACGGGGAAAACATGCAAACCCTATAGAAAGTCATCATACCCTTTTGAAATAGTCACTTTTTTTGTCTTGCAGCCTGAAATGAAAATCCTTTATTTACACATATTGCCTTACAACATTCAAGTGAGAAAAAAAGGCCCAATTTCTGAAAAGTAATATACATTGAAAAACTATTAAATTATTGCACATTTTGAACGTATTTAAATTAAGGTGATTAAGTACAAGTTTTTCAGGACCTGCAGACACCCATAATTTGTTGCCAAGGCTGTGGAATTCAGTACACTAACACTTTTTCCCCATCGTCTAAAAAAGTAGCTAGATTTGCCACTTTTGAGAAATAAAGTCACGATGGGTGTCTGTAAAGTTTCTAAATCTACTGATGAAGTCACCAAGTTGGCAACAGTTTCTGTTTTTAGCCAAACAAGCGGCACAGGCGGAAGTCCCACCTACACAACTAATGAACAGACATCTGCTGCTGTTTCTTCTGCTTCATGAATTACAGAATTGTGTCTCTGAAATGCGCCATCTGCTAGTCGGATGGCCGCATTGCACCAAAAGTTAATTTGTCTGTTCCTAGTTTTTTTTCACTTTAGTGCCAGTGGAAAAGGCTTTGGTAGTGCCAAACATTTCCCCATCCAGGAAAAGTCCTGTGTTAGACGGTAAATGTATAAGCGCTGTACAGCATGCTTTACAGTGAATTTTGCTCTCTTCGTTCTTGCTCACTCAGTTTACGTTTCTTCTTGCATGCGTGCTGTGCTGTCTGTGGGCTTATTTGAGGTCTGTGGGCTTGTTTGAAGTCTGTGCGCACAGTTGGACTTTCTCACTTCTCTGGGCTTCTTGCTCACTCATGAGATCTCTGCTCTTGCACATGTTTTGTGAGTTTAATAATGCTGTAGGAGTGGGCTACTTTCGTGGACCAACTTGTTTAAGCTTGTGGTTCATGCACTGAGGTTAAAGCCTAGTAGGAAGCTTGCCATATACTGGCTAAAGTGTGGTACTTTCCGAACAAAGTCCAACCCCCAACTACCATACCCTAAAGGTACACTATGTAAAGTGAAAAAGCACCCCCAACAGGCACAAACATGAAAAATCTAAACAAAGACAAAACCTGCCTCCACCACATTTTCCAAACAGCGCTGCATGCACACTCCCCCACAGAGTGAAACAAATGCACTCAGTTCCAAAGGTTCAACCCTGATTATGATAACTTCTAACAACACAAGACATATAGTATATCTATGATTGGACCAGCAGAAATTACTCATGGCTATGTGGCATTATTTCTATAATAATGTTACTAGAAACATGGTGCAAAGTCTAACATGACTAATAACTTTGTTATGGCACATCAAAAACATTGACCAATTATTGATGTGTGTTAGCAAGCCTTTTGCCAAAAGGCCAGGGGCCTCATTTATAAAACATTGCGTGCGCATAAAACCAGCCTGAAAAGTGCGCGCGCCATTCTTCACGCAGATTTTCTGATTTATAAAACAAAACTTGTTGTGAGAATGTGCGCACCGCTACAGAAACTTCTACCCATGTGTGTGCACATTTTGGAGACAGTGGGAAATGGTGACTTTGATGGCAAAGTAGTGAAATAAAGCAAAAATTGCCTTTATACTTTCAAGCAAATTCGTCTTCCTGACTGTATGCATGTATGTTACCAATAATTTTCAATGCAGATATTATGTAGTTGGACTACACTATCATTTCCTCAGCATATTTCATGCCTTCTTTATTTTCAAACTAATATTATTTGATATGCTGTATATATATTTATATAAAGCTCACTAAGCTATACAAATCTAAATGACTAATTTCAGCATTTGTCAATCAGATATTTGTGATGCATTTATTTTGCAAAACACAATACATTTACTGTGCATGGAACAGCAAGCCACTGGTTGGCTTCACATTCATTTATAATGTACATGTTTTATCAAGTATATGTAAAATTTGTTAGAAGATGCTTTTGGTAGCCATATCAAGAAGTTGGCTACCTTGATGGAGATTTCAAATGCTGTGGGGCTTCTTTGATAATTTGGATGTTTTATTGAACATCATAAAATGTAATGTAATGTCTTACCTGCTCCCCCCACTGTTGGCAGTGCTTGGAGTTTATCACCTGGTGTAGGTTTTATGGCATGACCATATAAAGCAGTCGTCTTTTTCTGCGGCTTTCCTGGTTACAGCCTCTTTCTCTCACTGTACGTGCGTTGTTTCAATGCCCCATGTGATGCGATTTTTATAAGCACACTTCTTGGGCTTCAAACAGCCTGTGATAACCATTGGTTACTTTGTCCCACTTTTTTACAGTTCATGTTATTGTCTAGATTTGGTTTTTGAAAATGCTTTTGTGGTTGTCTGTGTCTTAATTTATGGCCCAGTGTAGCACAACATACAGAATATAGGCTTAGCCAAGGTACAGGAAGGCTGTTTTGTACCACAAATCACAAACTTTGTTCATAGGCACTTTTTTGACAGTAAAGCCTATAACCTTTGTCTTTGCCGTTTCAGCTGGAATGTTTAGTGGTCTAGTCTAGCAGCGTTTTAGGGGGTTGAAAATGCCAGAGTATTGTGGACACTAGGTGTAAACTAGGGCTGTTCGATATGACGATATATATATTGTGGGATGGTCTGTTTGTCTGGTTATTTTGTATAGACACATTTTTCATCAAATTTACAGAAGATTTACCATAAATTCAGGATTAGGAATAGATCAGTTGAGATATATAGTTTGATTGTTTGGCTTTTTAATGAGATAACTTTGAACCGGATGCATGCCATTGAGCTAAATAACTGATACGTTTACTAAATGTGTCCTTAAGACTGTGATTGGCTTGGCAGGAATACATTCCACTGACTTACTCTTGCATAACACCAAGGGGGACAGGACAGGACAGGACAGGACAGGACAGGACAGGACAGGACAGGACAGGACAGAAACAGAACAGGACAGGACAGGACAGGACAGGACAGGACAGGACAGGACAGGACAGGACAGGCCAGAAAAACAGAACGAAAGGTTTGCCAGTAAATGGATCGAATTTGGCGAAGGGTCAGTGACATGGGGTGTATTTGCTGTGTCTCTCTCTCTCAATATACTCCTGTGATGAGTGGGTTAGACCATTAGGGATGTGAGTCACAGTGCAAGAGGAGGGCAATATCAGCACATGTTTTTACATCTATATTATTTTTCTTCCCGGTGAGCCCCAGCTAGTTAACACGTAGTGTACTAGACTAGCCAGCGCCATGCTGCTTCTCACCAGGCAGGTTTAGACCTCTGCATGCAGCTGCTCGGGAGAGAGACGAAGGCATTGAAGGACAAGCAAAGACCTGTCTCCACTCTTGGCACCTCTGTGTACTGTACAGTGGGGCGGTATAATTTCACTGGGTAGCTAGCACAGATTGTTAGAATAGAGTGAGGCAGTGACATTTCTGACATCATAACTCATGTATTACTATCTGTTTATTCTAAGTGTGATCCATTTAACTGAGCATCTTGCACTAATAACCATGGGAATCAGAGATTACGAGCTGTGATAGGTTAACAGGCCTGTGTAAAATCAGGTCTATCTGAGCACACTGGAAGTGTAATATATTAGTAGATTATCACTCTAATTTCTGTTAATGCATAATATTTACTTTTATATACAAAGATAAGTGCTGGATAGGCTATATGTGTGTTGAGCTGTGGTCATTGCTGATGTTCTGTCACTAATATCTCTAAATAGACATAAGTCGTTAATTCCTAAATTACAGCCTGATGCTATTCTTTATTACTACTGTGTGCTCGCAGCCATTCTACAACAGCTTGTTCCCGCCACCACTTTGGGTATGCAAGTCCAAAAAGCCTATGGTCAGCTCAGTCAATAGTAATATTATTCTAGTTAACTCCGCAAATCAGAAGTGATGCACCAATTCAATTCCTACTCAGCTGGCTTGGTCCAACATGGTGCCTCACCAGCAAAAAGCAGTGAGTTATGGTTTACTGCCCAATTTTGAAACTATATTATTATTTAATTGAGACAATGAAACATAAAACCCCAGGATTCAATCTTTGTAATTTAAAGCTGCTGTAGGCAACTTTGGAGAAATACGCAAGAATTTGAAAGTATACAGCCAAAAAAATCCTCCCTCCCATAACTCCGAGGCTCCAGGTACGTGCATGTGCATGTCAATTGAGAGGGGCAAATGTAATAAATTCCAAGTCTTTTACACAAAACACAGCTCTGCTAGCTCAATGTAGTTGTTACTGAAATATTTGCTGGCAAAATGTTTTGTTTTGTTTTTTGTTACATAAGATTAGTTACCACAGTTGCAAAGCCTACCTAACATCAGTTGACTGACTGACATGAATGTGTCTCCTTCCTGATGAACACGTCTTGTACTGTGGGAAGAATAACTTCCTAATACAATTTTATTCCAGTCCCAATATTCAGTTTGGATTGTGGCTTTTTCACATAATCTGTTGTGTGGATATATTAGTTTTCTCTCTGCAGTTTGGAGGGCGGTCAGGATGGTCAGGACTAGACTGCTCTGTACATGCACTGCGTGATTGACCGGCAGTAGGGACACCCCCTCACAGAGAGCTCACCTGATTGGTTAAGGCCTACCGGGAGCAGTGACATGTTTGTAAGCCTGAAAGAGGCCTGATCTTCTCTGACCATTTGAATTACCGATAGCTGAGAGGGTGTTATGACATTTTTGCCAAGTGATACAAAAAGAAAGTTGTCTACTCCAGCTTTAACTGATTTTGTTTTTTTTGGGGGGGTGTCAAAGATACCCCTTCCTTCCCCCTCTGTGTTTCATATGTGCTGTAGTGTGAACTAGCATGGTGCGCCAATATGTGACCGCTGGCCTGCCTGGAATGTTTTTGACTTGCCCCAGGAAATGGAAGTGCTGTGTAAATGTATTTAATGAAGGAATGATGCCCCTCATTTCTTTCGCCATTCCCTGCAAACAGCTGACACAGGAAATAGGAAATAGGAAAGCATAGCGGGATTTGGAGGTTGGAGGACACAAAGGAAAGAGGAACTCTCTATTTAGTCATGCAATCATATTATCAACTACTGCCTTTTGGCTGATTTGGCAACTTGGTAGCTGCAGTGCCAATGATGTTACAGCAATAGAAAGGGAAATTGGTCATGTTAGCCCCTGGTGGTTGCATTTAATTTTTATAGGTGTACATAGTTCTCTCAAACATGACATAATTTTTCATCCCAAATAAGTAATTCAGGTTACACCCCCTTTCCATCTAAGGCGAAAATGAATAGGGGTGTAAAATTATTGCCTTTAGCTATGTCCAACACTAATATTGACTATTTTTGGTTTTGCAGGTTTCTCTATTATGTGCGTCTTTATTTGTTGAGGTGGATTCTGATGGCCTTTGAAGCTGCAATGAAAACTTAGATGGCACTCGGTAGAGCACAGAGCACATACATCTGCCAACGCTATGCAATTGTCAAGATATGCCAGTTCCACATGTTGGATGTTCGCTAATCATTTTATATTTTCTTACATGCCCCATTACAAACTTATTTCACATTAGGATATGCTCACATTGTCATGACTGTACCTGACATAGGACATGAGATATGCCTATTCAAATTCTAGCCACTTTTCAGCATTTTAGCCAATTATCGCAACACCAATCAGCACTATATTTGTTCAGTGGCTATTAGTGTCGTCCTTCTACCACTGTACTACTTTTTTTTTTATTAGCAGGGCGCTAATGTCTAAACTAGAAATGAGCTTTCCAGTGTCCCCATGTTGTTTGATTAGGCCAATATGTCCGCTGATAGGCACACAAGCAATCCATCAGATTTCCTTCTAAATCTGACCCGGTGGCACACAATGTAAATACAGCATAGAGTCCGGTAGAGGCTGACATTCTTCTCTGCAATGGTCATGTTTGTTTGTGGTAATTATACTAATGTCTCAAATAATGGAGATAGTTGGTGGTCTCTCATGGGTTTCATTTTATACACAACGTTCATAAACTGAGCACTAGTTGCATCTGTGTGGTACATGTGCAGAGTTGGTTAGAAATACAGGTTGGGACCAAGGGATCAAGTTTCAATTAAAGCTGAGAGTCAGTGGTCATGGAGATGGAAATTTACGAACAGAAGATTGACGCAGAAGCCAACCCATTAGACGGGTGGAAAATCAACGAGGTTTTGCCCCCAAGATCTCTGAAGCCAGACAAAGTGGACATGCTTGTGTTTCTGGCCAAGAATCTGTAGGCTATTCACGCCCTGAGGTACCCTAGACCTGTGGCAAGCAGCCTTTAAATAGCATTTTATATTCCGATTGCATTAAGTGTGAGTACTGAGACAAATGTATGCGTATTTAATTTGTTTTACTATTTATTAGTTTTTTATTTGACGTTTACAAAAATGTTTACGATTTGCTGTTTCTAAAACGTTTCTGTGTGAGGCAGCCAGCACTGGCCACCTGCCTCAGCACCGGCCGGCCACCTCAGCAGCTCGAACTGGTACGGCTCTGGACCGCCGTGGTCTTGGCCGTCAGTTGGTGACTCTGGAGGTGAGAAGTCCTCCATTTAAAATGGAATTTCTGACACTAATGTATTAGCGCGGACTTGTTGTTGCTCATAGCTAGCTACGATAGATATCCTGTGTGTGTGTGTTGGGGATGGGGGGCATGCGGGGAGGGGGCACGCAGGAGTGACTGGGTGTGTCTTAGTTGATATAGTTGATATATTAATGTGGAATAAACGCTCAACTTTATTTAAATACTACTAGTGACTATTCATTAGCTACTAGTAATAATGAAATGGTGACAAGTGACTAAAATATAATAACTAGTAGAATAGGAGTAGATACTAGTGCTAAATAAAACAGTTACAAGTGAGTATTGATAAGTAGATATCTAAAATGCCAATGGTTAGATTAAATCTAAAAGCTTGCTTCATTTTTACTAGTAAAAACAGAAAAGTGACTAGTAACAAACATATTAGTGACTAGTAACTGGAAGAATAGTGACTAGTCACAAAAAAGCACATTGCATCATTTTTAGTGACTAGTGCATTTCAAGGATTACATTTTAAAACGACCTGCCATACAAGTGGATGAGGTGCTTGTGGGGTGTTTACAAGCAACAGCTGAGTGAGCCGCCCAGCCTCCCCAGATTAGTCTCTGTCACCTCTTAGGCGTAGTGTTAGATATAGATCAATTTCTATACATTGACCAACTTTTTATTTAGTGGTGGCCATGCCAATACAGTGCGCCACAGAATAGCCTATGTATGGGAAACATTACATTACAGCATTTAGCAGATGCTTTTATCCAAAGCGACTTGCATATCATCAAACCATTGGCGAAGGCAGTCATGCAAGGTGCCAACCTGCTCAACGGGAGCAATTTGGGGTTAGGTGTCTTGCTCAAGGACACTATGACAGATTTTTTCCCCAGGAGGTGCTGGACTCGAACCTTCAACCTTGCGGTTGCTGGGCGGGAACTCTACCTCATGAGCCAGTCGTGCGCCTAAAAAGCGCCAGCACACTTTTAATAAAATGCGAGGTTATCTGTTGTTTAGCTTATAAGGTAGTTAAGGTAATTATAGACATTTGCATACATATAAGCACCAGACATCACTGTATTGCAGAATTTTGTGTAAAATTGATGAGGAACCCAGATGTAAATTCTTGTGTTGCATGTCATCATTGGAGTTCCATCCATTGAATGTATAGCATTTTTGGCATGTTATTGGTTGCTGATGGGCATTCTTGCATCCAACATTCCCTTGTGGTCAGAAAAAGGGAACAGTGCCAACCCATGGTCACCACTTGTTTTGGGTTACAGAGACTGTAGGGACCTCTAGCAAGTAGTTGCTTGAGTAGGTTTCATTGGGGGCACAATGGGAATCTTCCCCTGGTGATGCCTGCAGGTAGTCTGACAAAGCTTCAAGTATGCCCAAGGGGCAGTTTAATGTGAGACTGAAGGAAGATGGCACCTCCCTCATTAATTCATTGTACCCGCTTATTCCTATTCAGGGTCACTGGGGGCTGGAGCCTATCCCTGGATGCATTGGTTGGAAGGTAGGGAAACACCCCGGACAGGTCGCCATTCCATCACAGATAACGAACTAACACAGATAGACAAACTAATAAACTCACATTGACACCTATGGGCAATTTAGAGGCTCCAATCCAACTGACTTGCATGTCTTTGGATGAAGATGTTCAGAAATCGATCCTGGGACATTCTTGCTGTGTGAAGACCGTGCTAACCACTGAGCCACTGAGCTGCCCTGGCACCCCACTGTTAACATACAATTGTATCATCCCCGGTGTTAGATTTAGAGTAAAAATGTGTAAAAGCAATGCTTTACCTCCAGTCCCATCACCTTTGCTGAATTTGTATGCCTAATTCTAGTCCGGGAAAACTAAGTCTTCCAGCTGTACCAATGATAATGAATAAGAGGGAGGTTGATAAGCGGGTACCATGATCACTAAACCTTTTCAACCTGGCAAATGACGACCCTGAAATGCAGTTGCTTGAACTACTTTTTTGTGTCAGCTGTTTTTTGGTACAGTAGGCCTCCCTGCTGTTTCCAGGAAATGCAGCTGAATTAAAGAATATCTAGAAATGAGGTCAGACTATTAGTCATGATGGGGTCATAACAACTAGTTCATAAATCTATGGGAGGTGGATGTTCCAGGACCTAGTATAAACTTATTTCAAATCATTTAAAGGCATTAGAAGGATCGGAGGGGCATATGAATAGGCCTTTAAAATGATTGTTTTTAAATGAGGTGATTATGTACTCTAACTTCAATGAAAAGGTATATTTGGGATGTGGGGTAGATTGCCTGACCGCTCCTTTAATTTAGATAGATTAGATTGCACTTTATTGATCCCTGAGGGGAAATTCAGGTGTCATAGCAGCAATTGGCAAACCATTTCCTGGTTTATCGAGCATTCTGTGTGTTTATCCTGCAGCAGCTGCATTCAGTATGTATGGAGTCGGTGAACCAGTTTTCTGTTTTAGTCTCTAGCTCGCTCTCTCTTGGCTGGAACTCATGGAATCTATATAGTCTAGACACCAAATCTCCCCCCATGATCCCTGTGGGTCCTGAAGATGGGAGGAGGGGTGTGTGTTTGTGTCTGTGTGTGTGTGTGTGTGTGTGTATGTGTGTCTGTGTGTGTGTGTGTGTGTGTGTGTGTGTGTACCCATGCAGCAGGCGCCTCATAGTATGGCTCATTCAGTCCAGCTGTTAGGCCCTTGCTGTGGCTGGCCACGTCGCCACCATGTGGCTCCAAAGAACATGAACACACACACACACACACACACACACACACACACAGAGACTGAGTGGAGACTTGATATCAGTTGCCCCTACACACTATGACTGTCACTGTTATTGATGCTGTACAATTATTGACTGATGGGATTATGTTAGGATAGGACTCGGTTTGGTTACACAGTGTAAGCAAATTCCCCCATATCTAATCAACTTACTACATACCATTGATATTTTTGATGGCTCTTGACAGGTTAGCCCAGGTTAGGGTCAGATTCTTTACTTGGTGTTGGAATGTGCCTGTGTGTGTGTGTGGTACATTGTGTGTATAACTCTATAGGGGTGCGGGTATAGCACCAATAATGGCCTATTTACCTCATGTCCTTTTCAACAAGGACCTACAAGACAATAGATTTATTATCATACACAAGTCAGTTTTGAGTGAATTGAAAGATGA
>OMOT01088417.1:0-18855 GCA_900312575.1 Acanthochaenus luetkenii | reverse complement strand
TTGTATTATGCGTGTAAATATTGTTAATGACGCTGCTCTACAATATATTAAACTATATTGTATTGTGTGTATATTGTCAATGATGCTGTTCTACAATATATTAGACTATATTGTGTGTATGTGTGTATTGCTACTGATTCTGCTCTACAATATATTAGACAATATTGTATTGTGCGTATATTGTTAACACTGCATTGTTGCGGAGTCTTGTACTCAGTAATTTCACTCATATTTATACCTGTGTAATTGTGACGTGACAATAAATCTGATTTGATTTGGAGGATGTCTGGTAATGTAGTTCTTAGCGGAGTGATTCAGTGATTTCAAACCACTACGTTGATTTGGAACGGGTACAGAGTGCGTGTCCCTGCAGGAATAATAGTTACCAAACAATAACCTACACCATTTTTCAATGCACTCCCACATCCTCTGTCAATTATACTACCTTTCAGAACGATGTATGCAATTCATGCATTACAAATACTTTGTGTGGTAGATGTATTCTGGAATCTGAATGATACACACCCGTAGTAATTTGGGAGTAATAAAGTAATTAATATATGCCATCCGAATCGCTCATTAAAATCACCAACATGCAATGTAACCTTACTAAATAACATTACCAATGTTGTCCTGTAATACTAATCACATCTGGGGTTGGGTTTGAATGTTTGAGTTTCCTTTTGCCCCATTAAATTATATTGAGAGCAGTGCTCCCTGCAAACAGAGGTGCATAGCTCTACGCTGAAATTATTGACGGAATCTTGGATCAGAATTTATCTGCATGATGGCAAAAACTAGAAAAATACGACCCAGGTTGAAAGAAACTAGAATTATCCTGTAAGTCCGTGGTTGACTAAATGTTTACAGACCAGATCCTCTAGATCTTAAGAGTTACTGAATGATGAACTTCAGGTCATAGATAGATCAAGCTGGGTTTGTTGTTTCCTACCAGGTGGAGTCGTGCTGCAGCACGGTTGGAGAAGAGCACCGCCCTCTCTCTACTGTAACACACTGGACATGAAACCAACGCCTCAGTGTAGGTTCGCTCTGCCTCCAACAACTCTATAGGGAATAGATGTACACATACATATACAGTATATTATAGAGAGAGATATGTATAGTCTATGCGTATGGTCTACTGTCTGTATGTATACTGACATGAATAGGGTGTCTATATGAAGACTGATATGTATAGTCCGGCTTGGGACTGAATAAGACGGCTCAACATGCTCCTAAATCCTGGCACATCCACTTCACGGACTTGTCTTTCATTTCCGCCATCAGCTGGGTGTTTTTCACGGCTCTCTGCGGAGTAGAAGAAGCCGTTACCCACCGCGCCATCTTGTTCCAAATCTGCGGTTGCGTGTTTTAGCCGCACATGATTGTTCATTGAGCCGGTACTCCCCCTTTCAGTCTTAAAGCACACCGTCGTGTTGTCGTCGTCGTCGTTTTATAAAATACTTCCAGCCTTTAGCTTTTCCGCCACGCCACTCATTTTGATGCTGCTACGTCCTCCACTGTGTGGCATAGAATTTGAATTGGATAGAACGGACATCCCACTGTTTGCCGTGGTCATTTGACTAGCACACCATAAAATGTCGCATATGGCATTTAAGGGTTAGTTGTTATAGTGACAGCGGAAGTCTAGGCAGTAAGGCCGTAAAGTGGATCACACTGTGGCTAAACTAAAAAGGGTAGTTTTGTAATGTTACAAGTCCGCCTACATGATTGGTTCTCCCTGATGGCTCTCTCTGATCACCTGTACTGATTGGTTCCTGTTGCTCCAGACCTGCCCATCCAATCAGCAGGCACCATTTAAAAAAATTATATATATATTATTTTTTAAAGCTCATTGGGAGAGGGGTGGTGCATTGTTTTATTTAAATATATTGGTACGTACTGGTGTTCATGGTTACATCTATCTTAACAGAAGCTCCAGGACCTGTAGAATCTTTCATATAAAAAATAAATAAATAAGACTACCCACCATATTTTAAAATGCATGGCATTGAATCCTACATGAATGTCACCACATGCAGTACCAAACGGTTTTTTAAACCTTTGAATGCACTTCACTTATGATTATCTGCGTATATAAGTACACATATCATATGAAATATGAAGTGTTTATAGACACGTTTATACAGCTTAAAGCATTTGTAATAATAAAAAACATGTTTAAGCAGGTGTTTCCAAACTTTGACTGGTACTGTATATACACAGTGTGTTTGTGTCACGTATCATACATACATTTAATCTGCATAACAACACATTATGGTAGTGAATAAAAACAGTGGTCAGAGCAGTTTGGAAGTGAAAAAGATTTGTATTGATAATAGAGTAGGACAGTGCAAGTGATGGAAATTGTGCCCGTCGCTTCAAGATTGTTTCATTCAGTGTAGTGAGAGGAGCCATGTTTCCTATGTGTGTTTTTGATTAAAAAAACAAGGTTTACAAGAAACATACAACAGTGAAAGTAGCCAAAACGCATGGTAGGCCCATCAAATATCGTACAGGCTATACACCAGATAGCCACTCCCCACAGTCATCCATAATCATTTAACCAATTATTTAATACATACATACACAATCAAGCTACAGCAGCCACAATAATATAATACTTCATTATAACTTAATATTCACACAAATTACAATGATTCCAATTCAGCCAATATCTGACACTTAAATATGTGTAAACATCATAATAGACATAAAACACCCCTGCCATGAATGGACGTGCCCAAAAACTGCTGCATGACATCATATAAATATGGGCCGGAGTACCCCTTTAAGTATTTACCACAAAGAAGCCTGGAACCTCCATTCCTGAGAACCCTTTTAGGAATGTTTAGATTTACTCGTAGAATTACCGATGTTACTATTTGTACGATGGTAATAGATACGAGAGATCACACATGGAAATGTAAACTGCACTATATGCCGCCTTAATTCAATAAATAAACCTGTGAAGACTTCAAGCCCCGCCTGAGTAATCTTTCCTGCAAACAATAAGTTATGTAGACTGCTGTAGATGCTAGAATAACGACTATTGTTCATTAAACACAACCCGAAACTACATGCAAGGTATTTTATTGCAGACACCTGATATAACCCAATACGTACTGAGCGTAATAACTAGCAGATGTACAGAGAAAGGGACATTCGACTGAAAAAAAAGAGAAAAAAACGTGCACCAGAACAATTATTTGCACTTGCAAAAATGCTCCCAATTATATTTTGAGGTCGCACAGATTACATTTCGGGAGCATATGCAACCAAAACAATCTCAATTTTGAGCCCTGTGACAGTAAAGGAAGCTAAATTATCATGGCTTAGCTCAAACAAAGATACTGTTGATAAGAGAGGCCATTAAAGTCATTATCAATATTTGGCTCCTTTAAGTCTGACAAGAAGTAGTGACGCTTGTAAACAGTGTGTGGCTGACATCTTGCACCAATCTTTGAATTTGACATGTTTAATGCCAAAAAATTACTAGTAGTACAAATTCATTCAGAATTATATTCTTGGAAGGGTAGAAAAGCCTCTGAAACTATTTAAATTATTTAAGGTGGGTTAGCAGCTCCTTAAGGCAAAGTGACCCAACGCACCTATTCAATGGTAGGGGAAACTCCACTGGCATGTATTAGTAATTTAAATGAAGAATTTGTTTACAAAAAATACAATTTAATTGCAGGTTTTACTGACTTATTTTATGTACCCGAGTCAGGGAAGAACCTACATCACATCGGCGTCATGACGCCAATATCCAATATTTAAGAAAAGGCCCATATCGGTCTGATACATCAATCTAATCCTAATTTGTATGTAATATTTGAGGAATATAGAATTGAATAGGAATGTGCTTTAAATAACGTCTAGAATTAATTTTCACTCACCAGGGAGCTGAGGGCCCTCCATGGGGCCTGGGCCACTCCGAGGTCATCCAGGACTCTGGAAAAGATGGAGCGCTCCTCAGCCCGGTCGATCTGCAGGGGGCTGGTACCCAGGATCCTCACCCCGCTAAGGTGCAGCGGGACGGCCAGGTTGTTGGGGATTTGGCCTCCCACCGACACTATGGTGCCAGAACAACCCTGGAGGAGAGAAGAGAAGAGAAGAGAAGAGAAGAGAAGAGAAGAGAAGAGAAGAGAAGAGAAGAGAAAATAGAGGATAGACCAGCGGGGAGGATAAAGGGATGAGAAAAGGAGAACGAAAGAAGGTAAAGGTGAGGAGAGGAGAACGTATTAAGAAAGAGGAGTGTGCAGTTGGAGAAGAGAGGAGAGAAGAACAGCAGGTAGAATAAAGGAGTGAAAAGAGGAGGGAGGAGAAACTCTGTCAAGATATCTTGGACTTCTTGCCACAAGCCTGTCAGCCATGATTTACAGATTTATGACAGAATCAGCAACGTGATGGTGAAGTTGTGGCAATCAAATTAGCCTTGTGGCCTCTTAACTTCTTGTGAGTGAATATGACTGACTACATGGGCTGAGAGGTTGTCGTGCAAGAAGGAAGCCCTTGCTCTAGAAGTGGCACCATAAGGCTCGACTGAAGTTTGCTGCTGGTCACATGGACAAAGAAAAGGCCTTCTGGAGGAAAGTTCTGTTGTCAGATGAAAATAAAACTGAGCTATTTGGCCACAATGACCAGAAAGATGTTTAGAGGAGACAAGGTGAGGCCTTTAACACCAAGAACAATATACCTACAGTTAAGCATGGTGGTGGTAGTATTATCTGTCAAGAGGAGTGGTCAAAGATTCAACCAGAAGCTTGCCACAAGCTTGTGGATGGCTACCAAAAGCGCCTAATATTAGCATTGCTGTATGTAATTGCTCAAAGATATCCTGTCAGCCATCAGTCCCATGTTACTCTCCATTGTAAACGAGTCCCTCATTTCTGGTTGTGTCCCTAATTATTTTAAGCGAGCAACTGTACAGCCTCTCACAGAACTATAGACCCATTTTGAAATTACCTTTCAGCTCTTAAGGGGGCGGCAGTAGCTCAGGAGGTAGAGCTCCCGTCCCGCAACCGCAAGGTCGGCGGTTCGAGTCCAGCTCCTCCCGGGGATAAAATCTGTCGTAGTGTCCTTGAGCAAGATACCTAACCCCAAAGACACCTGCTCCCCGGGCGCCATAATGGCAGCCCTCTGCTCCGGGCCCCCCTAGCATGTGTGTGTTGTGCAATTACTTGTGTGTATCCGGGGGGGATCCGTGATGGGTTAAATGCAGAGAATAATTTCACTAAGTGTGTGCGGTGCTCTGTGCATGTGTGTGACAATAAAGGATAAATTATTATTATTATTATTATTAAGTTCTTGAGTTCCTAGAGCTTGTGGAAGGTAATAATATATTTCAAACATTCCAGTCGAGTTTCCGCCAGCAGCACAGCACTGAGACGGCTTTACTTAAGAGTTACAAATGATATACTCATGCGTGCTGATGTGGGTGAATGTTCAATCTTAGTGCTACTTGATTTGAGTGCAGCATTCAATACATCATGACATCTTAATTGACAGACTTTGAAAATGGGTTGGTTTAACAGGGAAGGCTCTAGAGTGGTTCTATTCCTACCTGACAGGTAGAGAGTTTACAGTGCTATATTGTTCTCATTGTACTGTATACGCTTCCCCAGGTCCATATAATCGGTGGTTTTAATTGTTATGTTGACGATAAACAGCTTTATTTATCCATCAAGCATGACTGCCTGACCGCCATCAAAAAGTGGTCTTGTAACTTTCTGCAGCTTAACTCTGATAAAACAGAGGTCCTGATAATATTGCTAATAAAATTAATCACTATCTTGGTCCATTGACACCCAATATTAAGACTGCCACTAAGAACTATTTTTGGTCCGCAATTGAAGTTTGATCTACAGAACATGTAAAACAAATTACAAATATTTTTTTTTTTTAAAGGTTAAATCCTGTTTCTTTCAAACATTGCTAAAATCATATCTTTCTTGTCTTGCACCTGGCTGCCAGTGACCTATAGGACAGATTTTAAAATTCTCATGAGCACATACAAGGCATTGCATGGTTTAGCCCCCAATAACATCACTGAATTGCTGACCCATTACACCGCAGTGTGACCTCTTAGGTCCACTGATCAAGGACTTTTGGCTGTCCCCTTTTCAAGATTAAAAAGTAGAGGTGGCCGTGCCCTTGCAGTCTTAGCTCCCACCCACTGGGACCGCCTCCCATCAGCCAATAAATCGGCAGCATCTGTTGAATGTTTTAAAGACA
Source organism: Acanthochaenus luetkenii (assembly GCA_900312575.1). Classification (NCBI taxonomy): domain Eukaryota; kingdom Metazoa; phylum Chordata; class Actinopteri; order Beryciformes; family Stephanoberycidae; genus Acanthochaenus; species Acanthochaenus luetkenii. The sequence goes on along the minus strand of OMOT01088417.1, from coordinate 12,618 downwards.
CACTTTTATAGGTCAGCTTGCTTATCATTTATTTGATTTATTGCTTGTTGTTACCTGTTATGTGTATGTTTTGTATGTGTATGTTTTTGTATGTATATAGGCATTCCTTATGTGAAGCACTTTGTTTTGAAAGGTGATACATAATTACAATTTTACTTACTTACTTACACAGACACACACACACACACTTTGAGAGCAAGAGAAGCGAGAAGGAACTGTGTCTGTGAGAGAGGGGTGTTTGGTAATGTTTTCTCCCTGAACAAACAAACACTTGCTCATACTCTGATCCCATTGATACTTAAACTGGATTACAATTCCTTTGCAAGGGAAAATCAATGGACATTAGCGCGCAAACATACACACACGCGCACACACATACAACAACAAACACACACACAGAAGATATAGCTCAGGGAAAAGCCTTTATTCATGCTTTTGAGCACGTTTCTCAGTCGTGATTGTAGCTGGGATCCACACACACACACACACACATACCTTGGAAGCTTATTTTTACAGAGTTAAGAAACATATTTGCACACCTTTCCTAAATAAAATAAACCCTTCTCAACTTCTTCGCCTCAGAAAAAGCCCCAAAATCTCGATGGCACTGGGAAATGACCACCTAAGACTGTTGTGAGGCGAAGACTTAATTGACAAAGCAGAAACATGCTAACTTTGAGTGTTATGGAGAGGTCAGCAAACGTTGCCTACCCATTAAAAAACAACAACAGTAGAACATTAGAAACCTATGCTCTTAAACCTCAGACTAGCCTATACTGTATGCATAACAAATGTCCCAATTAAGACCCATTCAGAGCCTTCCCTGTTTCTGTGCGACAGAGAGAGAGGAGTTTTGTTTGGCTACTTTTCACAGCCTATCCTGGAGGAAAAGGCGTAAAAGCTGCATGCGTTACCAGTTTCTGACTTTAGCAAATATATGAGTCAACAGAGAGGATTTGGATACTGCCTGCGCTGTTTCATCCATGGTATTCTGAGCAAAACATTTGTTTTTCCCGGCCTGGGAGATAAATGTCTCATGGTCTAGCACTGTGGACTACTGCTCTGTGGAAATAAGTCGCAGCCATTCCGCTAATACTCTCATTCCTTGGAAAACTTGTTTTTATTTTTACTATAAGTTATTCTTCAGCAGAATAGTAACATAAAAACAAAAACATAAAAACTGTCTTATCAGTGGCTTAAAAAAAAAAGAAGAACATCAGCGTTCAAAAACCCATCGGTCAAACCCTAATGTGCGTGTGTGTGTGTGTGCTGACCTCCTGCTGGGTGATGTCCAGGACGCGTTCTAGGGTCAGCTCTTCAAAGTAAAGGCGATCGCACTCATCGAAGTCGGTGCTAACCGTCTCAGGGTTGTGATTGACCACCACCGTCTTCTTGCCCATCTGCCTCAAGGCCCTGATACTGGATACAGCACACCAGTCAAACTCAACGCTGCTCCCTGGTGGACCGAACGGAAGTGACAAACACAATTATTTTGGCTATAGGCAGGAGTTCGCAGTTTCAACATAATCAGAATACATGCAACAAATGTGCACCTATCTCTTTGTGATATGGGGGGGAATCTTGAGACATCCGCTTAGAAGCTTTCGCAACTGTCATATGTAGCTCTATGCAATCTCAACATAAATCTTTCACATACATACAGCACATTGCAATGTAACAATGAGACATTTATGTGATAGCACAACAAAATAAACTGTGTACCTGTAGTCACAACGGGTGTTTAAAAAATGTGTTGGCTAGCATGCAAGGGTTATGTTGGCTTTCATTGACAGCCAATGTACATTCTGACCAGGTAAGCTAGCATGAAGTCGAAACTATGCAGTTAGACTAGTGGAACTGGAATAAAGTTGCATTTCTTGCAGTATCGGTTCCTATTTTGTGCTGTAAAGCAATATCCCTTACACGTAGCTACAGGTAGCGCCATCCTGCCAAAACAGGATCTGGGAACTCCCAGATTGGGACTGGAACCTATTTTGTCAGATCCGACACACTATCAAGATCTGTAAATACATTTCTTGTCATATTTAATGTTATCCGTTCTGTCAGTCTTTTATTTCCAATTGAAAGTACTGTAAATTACTTGATTAAGTAGGCATAGTAGCCTATTTTGGATGCAATTTAAATAGAATTTAAAAAAGACAGGACATGCATGATGCCTGAAGCGTTTGGTTTTTGTGCGCGCTGTGAACTAACGGTACTGTGACTGCGAGTTGTTATCCTCACCAATGTGGTAGGGCCCACAGCCCAGAACCATGATTCCTTGGTCTTTGAAGTCCAGATCATGCTCCTGATGAATTAACAAAATCACTGTTAAAGACATACCCTTGCCAACATTAACAGTTATTTTGCTTATTTTGTTATTTAGTATCATATTCAGGCTTTTAAAAAATTCTCAGAACAATTGAAAAAGGTTGGCCAATGGGGATGAGATTGTTCCACTTGCTTCCAATGCAGTTTCTCTTGTTTCAGGAAGTGTCAATACATTGAAATTAGCTCACCCCAGTGAGTGATTTTCTACTTGTTTTAAGAAAAATACAATCTTAAGACTCAAAAATAGATTTTCTTTATATTTTTGCAGTACAATATAGATTATATATTCATACAAATAGTATTCATACATGTCTCACCTCATCAAGCAACATTTCAATCAGAGGATGTGTATCTTTTACATCATGCTCTTGCAATGTAACATGAATAATTATTGTTGGAAGGCGATGAATCACTATGTCCAATTATATAATATTGGTATAACAGTATACTGGTATAACTAGAAACAGCAATGGTACTATATTAAATGTGAATAGCTTTCTTTTCTCCATGAGCAGGGACCACATACCTGGCCATGATAGGTACAGTACAGGTAGTTGGTTATAGCTGGGTACTCTGCTGCCAAGGTGTCAATCTGAATATAAAGAACAGAGAAAATACCTGAAAAAATAGTTAATTCTATCAGAGGAAAACAATCAGTCACTCTTTTCATCCAGTCGTAACACATAGCTTATTCATAGCTACTGACAGATTGTGCTATCTGCTATCACAGACATGCCAACAAAATAGCAACAGTGAATAGGTTTAATATAATTATGAATATTACATAAACACAGCGGTCTGACTGAGGGGGGTCAGAGCAGATATATATTATTTTCCATCAGAAGAGAGATAGATCGTAATCGCTAGGAGTATAATAATGGCCCCCTTTTTACCTAGAATTAACCTGCATCCTGTGTGATCGGATTTTATTCCGATAAAAAAATGCCCAAACCATTTCTGTATTCTTTGGCTACATTAAAAGGACAATTCCAGCATTATTGGAGTTCACTGTAGATAGTTTTGAGATATTTGCAATTTTTCCTTGAGTAAAGAAGAAGGTAGCAATTTTAAGCCGTAATTGTGTCAAAATAGCTCATTTCATTTCATGAACTATAGCTGGTGGAAGTATCTTGCTTTGGTTTACATGTTGGCTTGACTGAGTTGTGATTGACAAAAGGTAGGTCCTAACTTAACCGCAGTTGTGCACTGGAAACTTTAGCTTGTTTTGTTTACAAGCAGAAAGCGGAAGTAAGATGTCCACTCCTGTCTTGTCTCGGTTGACAAATGTGTGCATTAATATGAAACGGTGAACGGAGCTTCTTACAAAATGTAAACCTTTATAGACCGAACTGGGTATCTGGAGTTGTTTTATGCCATTTGGAATTGAATGGGAGAATGAGCCTGAGAAGTATAACAAAACTGATTAAAAAATATCTTGAATCATGGTGCATGTATTTAACAACAGTCAGAATGAACATGTAAAACGCAACAAATGAGCAAAAACTCAAATCACGCTGGAATAGTCCTTTAACAAGGTGTAAATGCAATGCATTTCCAATACAGATACAACAAATACAGAAACTAAAATAAATGTAATAATGTGCAGATCCAAACACAAAGTGCATGCAAATCAATCAAGCAGTTCTGATATATCTTTGTAAAAAAAAATGTTGTCAGGATACTGATGGATGGGGAGCAAATGAGACAAGGTGTTTACTGTCAGTTTTAAAGGATATTGTTATTATGAGAGGAAGTGACATGTGCAGCCATCTATGTTTGTCTATGTCATGTCTATACCAGAGATGCAATTTAACATCAGGTGTAAATGTAATCCAGCTAAATCATACCTAGACACAATTTGGAAGCAAGGCGGACGTTAATGCCAAGTGGAATGGGGCCGATGACATCTTTTACCCCTGCCCCTGTTAGTTATTCTCATATTATTTGCATTATGTAGCCGAAGGGAATGCTGTGTGTGTGTGTGTGCGTGTAGCAGGGTCATGTATTGAGTGCATTGTGTCAGATCCAGTGGAAGCTCCAGGAAGGTGCCCAGTGACACTCACCTGTTTGACCCAGGGTTTGATACCGTGAGCCAGCCTGAGCTCTCTGGCCGCCCCGTCACTGGAGCCCAGTATCTGGCCAACCTGCCGGTCTGAGAAGCCATTCTGCTTGGCCTTCAGCAGCAGCTCCCTGGGAACTGTGCCACTGCAGAAGATGATAATGAGATTTGGTGATTATATGGGTGTTTTCACATCTGTAATCCAGTTGCTTTGATCAGAATCAGGGGATGGGGTGTTATGTTGTTATCATGTTGCATTCACACATTAGTTCAGTTACATTTCACATGGCAATATTTCAAGCAAACCACAGTCATTTCCTTCATCAGTCAAGACATTTTCAGCGGGAAAGGACTTTCCTCTGGGGTAAACAAACATGGAGCATCATCTGTGTTTGTGGATCATCAAATTTGCCATTGACCACACCTAAACCTAGAAACTGGAGAACTGACACTTGAATTTGTGATGTCACTGGGATGTAAAATCTGGCACTGCTCCATATACAATGAATGGGCCACTGACTTTATTAACCCATATAGCCCATGTGAGTTCACCCAAATACAATTTAAATTCTGGTTCATACCGGTTAGCAATGCTAGAATAGAAACTTTGTTTTGGTGTGACAACTCGACTTCTTCTTCATCTTATGGCTTCACCAAGTCAGTGCCCCATTCATTGTCAAAGGAGCAGCCCCTGATTTTACATCCCAGTGATATCACAAATTCAAGGGTTCTCTCTCTGATTTCTAGCTTTAGGAAAGAGTGGTACAACATGTACATTCTTTAAATGGGTGGCAGAGAAAATTATTTGCATATCTGAGGTAGTAATACACCGATGCATATCAAAGAGACCCACTGAGATAGAAGGAAGAAGTGGAAAAGTGAGAGAAAAAGTGTTTATTGTTGAATGTTGTTTTCTACCTGTGGCTCCTCTCTTCTACCTGTGTGTTTTGAAGTCCTGTGAAGTATGAGAGTCAACCCAGCAATCAGGTCGCTCTCCTATCCAGTGAGGAGAGGACCAATCTGCCTCAGAGCGATCAATAACACATCGACAAATGAGGCGCCCACGTGCCTGAGCACCAGGTCGGCAAGTGCAGACGTTTAAAACTCATTTTAATCGATAAAGGTTTTATGCGGGAGGCGTGAGGGTGCCCTGAAAAATTGAGGTGATTCAAGAAAAGAATTCTTCCTTCTGCTAAAGTGCAGCTTGCTCTCCCTCCTCCCCATCTGAATTATGTATGACCTTGTGCTGTAACGATATTGGAAATGTCAAGTGTGTTTTAACTCCCACTGCACATGGCTGGGCTGAGAAATAACAAACTACAGAGGGAGAGAACAACAAAAGAATTCAGAGTCTGAATCACAGCATGTACAGACATTTGATCAAGAGAGCTTGCTGGTACAAGTATCTTATCGGGGAAAATGCCATTTACATGACATGCACACACACAAACACACAAATGCATACACTGTGCATAATACATCAAATACACTAACGATTATGACTGACAGAAATTGTCTGTGTGTGTGTACACTTTAAAGCATTATGTGAGTGCATGATATGGGACATGGTACAGACAAATGATGTACTAATGGTGTAGCATACAAACACACACCTTCAAACACTGACACATACACATGTTTTAATTACTATACTTGGGAGGACCTTCAATTGACTTCATTCCCTAACCCCTAAGCCTAACCATAACTGTCACCCAGTGGCGGTCAATGGCATAGGAAATATAAGAAGTCACCTAGGGCGGCAGCTGGATAGGGACGGCAGAGCGCTGTTTTATTTATTATTGTTATTAATTTCAAAGTAGTTCCCTTCCTGCGCGCTTGTGCTGTGCGCCCCATCAAATGTCCTCCCATGCAGCATGTACCTTCTGTGCACTCAACGCTCAGAGGAGTTCTGAACACTAGCGTGTGCTGTGCCACAAATGTACATTTGCTTAGTGTCCTAGGAACAAAACCAAAAGGAGACAATGAAGATGCCTTCCCACAAATCGTAAATAAAAATTAACACCCATTTTTTTATTTAGGTCATTGTACACCGGTATAGAGGCGTCATACAATTCAGGGTATTCTGAAAGTAGTAGAATTAGCTCCTCCACGGTTTTCTTCGGTGTGGTAACCATGATAACAGAAATGCTCTCTGATCGAAGAGAGGTGGCAAGTTGAAAACCTCTGTTTAAAAGTCACACAAATTGATTAACAGTTGTTTTATAAAAACCACCAGTTAGAAAAAAAGATTATAGAACAACGTTGAATCCAAAGATTCTGACATTATTTACAGCATGAATTATTTGGTAGCATAGGTCTACCTGTAACTTATTCTACTATCTCCTTGACCAAAATCAGTTTTCCACTAATAGCCATATGTTGCAGGTGGGTATACCTGCGATGTGTCGCTGAAAAAGCTTGAGCACGACCAGGCTCATTTACATAAAGAAACGCCAAAAATGAGTCACATATGGTAAACAACTTCCCCTTTAAAACACCACAGCCTAATATGCGGACAACATGGAGCATGAAAAAAAGTCTAAAGAAGAGGAACTTCACCAACAGTGAAATAGAAATACTGTTAAACGAAATAGAGCAAAACCAAAATATATTATTTGTCACTTTCACAAGTGGTTTGTCCAAGAAGAAGAAGGATATGGCATGGGGCCAGGTGACACATGCAGTCAATGAGAACTGTGGGAGAAGTGGAAAAATAAATGGTTTGATCTTAAAGTAACAGCTACAAAAATAATCACAGCCCACAAAATGGACATCAGTGGAAAGGACTTGAATGTGCATGGGGAGGTATCGATGCGCTTTGCTGGCTTATCCTAAAATGCGGTCATGGAAAACGCTCCCTGTGCAATGCTGCATGTGCCAAATCATCATCAAAGCATCATTCCAATCAAAAGGTGCCTTTTATATGATTGTACTTTATATTTTTCTAAATCAGCTGTAATCTGTATCACATGTCTGTACCTAATCTGTGTGAGCACCATAGCTGACAATCATTCTATCAATTATGCTGACAATCAAGTGAGAGTTTGTGCGTCTCATACTTAAAACTCGGCACTAGAGGTTTCTACATACGCATGGTCAGGAGTAGTTCTAAATGTACGCATGTTCTCACATATAAGAAATCGATAAATCACATTCTATGCGTAGAAACGTGAGTACACATAGTTTATGCACAAAACTGTGCCTACACACGCTTGATAAATGAGGCCCCTGAATGCAATTTCCTTTTTTGTGCCATTCTGTTGTTCGCTCAATGCTGTGTTATAGGAACCGGTGTCATTCTTACCTTAACCCCGAGTCCTAACTAGGGGTGTTAACGATTAGTCGTTGATCGATTAACAATCGTTAATAATTTGGTTGATTAACATTTCAAACGTAACGATCAAATTGAACTATTTGAGATCTCATCTTAATTGTGTTAAAGGGAGTTGTTGGTCAAATGCAATCATGAAGTTAAACACAAGAGGGCACGCGCACTACACATAAGAAGACGGAGCGAACCATGTGACCGACAACAGGGGGTCGGAGGTCGGAGGTCACAGGCCAGTGCTGCAGTCCAGGTGGGCTTCAGCCTGTGAGACGTGATGCTAATGCTAATGACCACTAACTTACTTCACCCGCACCAACGACATGGAAACAGAAGTGGACAACTTTCTGAAGCACATTCCACCACCGCTAAATGTCAGTCCATAGATGGGAGGTAAGTCCACGGAGGAAGAATCCCAAAGCTGGCAAAGTTAGCGCAAAGCTACTTCTGCTGCCTGGGACGTAACGTTAGGCCCCACCGGAACGTGTATTTTCAGCAGCTGGACTCACTGTAAACCGACACACGACTCACCCTGATCATGTAAATATGATTGTATTCTTAAATAAGAATCAACAGGCTTGGATAGTTACTGCACTTATGTAGTTTAAGTTTGAAACTGAGGCCTGAGCTGTCGTAGTTTGTCGCAGCTTTCTCATTTCAAGAGGGAATTTATTATAGCTTTGTTTTCAAAAACGTTATTTATCTTTATCTATCGTAATCATTTAGCAAATGTAAGTTTCTAATTAAGGTTCATCTTATTTTTTGTAACGTTATATGTCATAGACGAACGTGTTAGTCACTGATTCGCCTCGGAAGAGTGAGCGACATTTCCCGAGCCTTATTAAAATATCATACCGTACTTAAACAAAACAGCATTCATAATTATGTTTGTGTTATGCCATGAAACAGGTGTATTTATCTAATGTTTCAATAAAGCTTTGATTGAGAAAAAAATATGCATTTTGTATTTTCTAATAAGCAATATGCATAAGAAATATTTTGCTCTATCGTTATCGATTGATCGATTAGTCGTTCATTAACTTTGGCGACTATCGATCAAGGAAATTCCCTAGAATTTGCAACCCTAGTCCCTACAGTCATGGAAAACATGGCAAAGTCATGGAACTTCATGATTGTCTTTTCCAGGACTGGAAAAAGTTTAGGAAATGTCTTCATAATGAAAACAAAATACATTTGTTTTTATTTTTAAACTTGTGACTTTTCTCTCTTTCTTAAAAGTATTGTATTATCTTAATTTTCATGCTTGTTTGCAAAGCATTTTGTAAACTTTCTGATAATTATTGTTAGCAGTGGCGGTGGTGTTATTTATTTATTCAGTTCCTAGTGATTGATACAGTTGGACAAATAAGATGGATCTAACGGATGTAAGGGATTTTACATAGACTTTTGTAAATATTGATCATGGAAGTTATGCATCTCATGGAAAAGTTATGGAATGTTTTAATAAAAATGTATAGGAACCCTGTGTTTTCTTAATACTGTTTGAGAAAATTGAGTGGGGATTTATCCTTGAGCTGATTTTCTTTTTGGTTTACTTAGTGGTTGAGCTGTTTTTTGGTTTGTTTTGTTTTTAGGTAACAAATTGACCCTTGAGACTAGACCGGTTAAAGATGGGATTGACATCCGCCAGGAGCTCCTGAAATTTCACTCTACATACTACTCCTCTAACCTCATGGGACTCTGTGTGCTAGGAAGAGGTAAGAGTTCAACATCACCCAGAAAAGGTGACAGGCTCAGAGTGTATGCCTGATGAAGACTAATGGAGACAAAGAAGTGCTTTCTACGACTCTTTCGGCATGTGTAAAGAGTCTCCATTAAAGGTAGCTAAATCCTTCAGTCATCCCCCATAACAGCACTCCGGAGACCTGCCCAACCTAGTGTACTGTATCTTAGTCAGAGTACATAGAGGAGCAAAAAAAGTGTAAGACTTAATACTCGCAGCCTAAAGCTTTTTTATTTATTTTTACAACCACAGCTTTTCAGGTTTTGTTTCCATATGATGTATATAAAGCTGCTACATGTATCATTTTAAACATCAATATACAGTTTAAAACCTGTTGTCACCAACGGATCCGTCCCCAGGTGCTGAAGATTATATATTTTAAAAAATGGTTTTAAATGTTTCTAAAAGACTGGGACCTAACGCTACCAAAACAGTATTTTGCCCAAACAATGTCTGATAGGCAATAATCAAAATATTTGTGTTCCAAAATAAAAGCCCTCAAAATGCAAGTGACGGTAGCATTACAACGCAGCTGGATACCTTGTCTGTATGAAATTAAACCTGACACCCTACTGATTAAAATCGCTACCAAGCATTCAATAGCCCAAGCTATACAACTTGTGTCAACCCCACAGCAAATTTGCAGCCAAACTTCACATTTTGCAATCCACGCGGCACATTTTGTGTTTGTCAAATTATTTCATCAATTCCCAATGCAATTGTTGTGAAAAGCAACTAATATTGTTTACTTACGCTTTCGTTGTCATTTGCAGTCAAGCTAGACGCTTCTCCGGCAAACATGGATGCCATCAGGCCTTGTATCGTGGAGCCATACACTGTCTTGTCTTGCCATCTATTGGCCGTTTGGTAGTACTACAGATAACAGACTTTACCATCAGTTAATTGTACCTCGTGAGTTTTCCAATGAGAGCTTATGGGAGTTGTAGTCCTGTGTAAATACAAGGGCCTGATTGATTTTTAGGCACAGCGCTTTTAAACTTTTTTTATTGTTTTGTGTGTTTTTTCACATTTACAATGTTGAAAAAATTGCATTGTATAGTGGAAATGAGTAGTATTTTGCATCCAGATTCCCTTCCAATTTGGCACAATTGGGTACTTTTGCCAAAATGGGTCCGCCTGGTCCTATGATCACTAAAACCTTTATAGACATTTCTATCTACTTTGATACAGTGGTAGTCAAGGACTTGCTGAATAGATTCAGTGGCATCATTGCTGTCATGGTGTCAAGTAGGGTTGCAAATTCTAGGGAATTTCCTTGATCGATAGTCGCCAAAGTTAATGAACGACCAATCGATAACGATACAGCTAAAATTTCTTATGAATATTTCTTATTAGAAAATACTAAATGCATATTTTTTTCTCAATCAAAGCTTTATTGAAACATTAGATAAATACACTTGTTTCATGGCATAACACAAACATTATTATGAACGCTGTTTTGTTTAAGTATGATATTTTAATAAGGCTCGGGAAATTTCGCTAACTCTTCCGAGGCGAATCAGTGACTAACACGTTCGTCTATGACATTAGAAACTTACATTTGCCAAATGATTACGAAATAGATAAATAACTTTTTTGAAAACAAAGCTATAATAAATTCCCTCTTGAAATGAGAAAGCTGCAACAAACTACGACAGCTCAGGCCTCAGTTTCAAACTTAAAACTGCATAAGTGCAGTAACTATCCAAGCCTGTGGATTTTTATTTAAGAATACAAGCATATTTTTTTTACAATGGGGCCGATGTTCCAGGCAGCATAAGTAGCTTCGCGCTAACTTTGCCAGCCTCGGGAATCTTCCTCCGTGGACTTTCCTCCAATCTGTGGGACTGACATTTAGCGGTGGTGGAATGTCCTTCAGAAAGTTGTCCACTTCTGTTTCCATGTCGTTGGTGCGGGTGAAGTAAGTTAGTGGTCGCCTAGTAGTCTCACAGGCTGAGGCCTTGCTTCCTGGACTGCAGCACTGCCTGTGTCCAAATGTTTCTCCGGTTAGATTTTTCAGCCATCTTCAACTTTTCTTCGCCTCTGCTGCATGTCCAGCAGCTTAAAAATGTAAGCACTGCTGCCACCTAGTGCTTCCTTTGCACATTGCACCATTGACTGTTAATAAGACGTATCTTTCACGTACAACCCTGCAGCCTGAAAATGTAAATATGTGAAGCGTCGAAGCTAAAAATCCACGTCAATGAATTTACATAATCGATTTCGTCGACTAATCGTTGCAGCTCTACTAATGACCTTAATTGGGCCAAAAATGTAAAGGGAGCGAAACAGTTCTGGTAATTGTTAGTCAAAATGTGATTGGTTTATGTTTCGTCACTGCTAATTCTAAAGCCTAATTCTAGAGGAGTGCATTGAAAGTCCACTGTTTTTATCATTGTAAGTTGTGCTGTGTTTTCATCCTGATTTTCCTTGCTCTCTTCTCTGTTCACAGAATCACTAGACGAGTTGACCTCCATGATGGTCAAGCTATTTGGAGAGGTGGAGAACATGAACGTGCCTATCCCAGAATTCCCTGAGCATCCCTTCCAGGAAGAACACCTCAGAGTGAGCTGCTAAGTTATCTCCTCCAATGCAGGGCTCAAAATGAACTTTTTCACTTGGTAGCACTGGTGCTCCCAACTTCAAAAGTTAGGAGCACCAGCCAAAAATTAGGAGCACCAACATATGTAAAAAAACAACAACATAACAGTACGGCTTACAAGTAACAAAAAACAGTGAAAGTAGCCTTAAAAACGCACGATAGGCCACAACTGGGGCTTTATGCAATATCCTGGCTCTCTGTCCCTCTTCCATCCATCTCTTCACTGAGACCGCGGCATCCAACGTCTCCAGAGGACGATCCCCTACACTGATTCAAATCAGATCTTCAACCGTGTTGGGGTTTAATGCAGATCTGATGTCCGACTTGATGCGCTTCAATGTGGAGAACCCCGTCTCACACTGCGCCGAGGACACAGGCAGGACCAACACGATCCTTACTAGATGAAGGATGTTCTGAAGTTAGCATAATGTAAATATCATTATCAGGGTAGAAGTTTTCAGTGGCAGCATAACAATACAGCCATTTCTTAATGAAATACAATCCAACTGTAACTGGTTGGTTTTTATATGGTTGGACTTTTAACACAGAAACATTCA
>OMOT01088414.1:30776-61241 GCA_900312575.1 Acanthochaenus luetkenii | reverse complement strand
GCGCCTACAGCCGAAGCTCCAGCGCTGCACTCAGTGATCTGGACGACATCACCATGCTACCGGAAGGCCTGCTGTTTGACCTGCCCCTGACCCCAGAGGGGGAAGGTGGAGAGTACTGTAACCTGGAAATGCTGGGCGGCAGTGCAGGCAGCAGCTCATCCTCTCAGAGTTCGCCAGAACAGACCAACTTGGACTTCGTAGACGGCAACCACAGCATCAAGCATGAGTACCAGCTGCTGCACAGCTCTGGACTCTTCTCACATGCCATTATCAACCCGCTGCCTGAAGGCTGCTCCCTTCTTGAGATAGGTCAGTAGAAATCCAACACTGTCTTACTATGATGGCTAGTGGAACGTCACACTATTTTAATTACTGGTCTCTTTTTTTTTAACCTTAAATCGATCTCAGATATAACATGGATCTCACATAACGCACCTTAAAGGTGAAAACAATATAACGTCTGATTTGTTCCAATAAATGCAGCATACCTGCCATGTTGTGTCTTTGTCATAGAAGAAGTTGGGAAGTGATCTTTATAGAGAACTAACAAATGTTTCCCCCTGGTCAGAGCGTATAACCCAGAGTGTGGTCAAGTCCCATATTGAGACCAGCCAGTACAGCACAGAGGAGCTGAAGAGAATGGCATGGACCCTGTACAGCCCTGAAGAGACACGCTCGTACCAGACCAAGGTACAGGTGACTTTCATCCACACATTATTTTAATTTTGCATTGCACAAATATAACAGAAGAACCTCATTTATACAAATGCTCAAGAATGGAGGTTGTTTAGGGGAATACAATTGAAATTTGTTGAAATTCCTGCCCACCGTCATTCGAAATATAAAACATCCAATAATTGGCTAATTGCTCTGTACAGTCTACATTTATCAGCAGGGAATTACAACAATCACACACACAAGTCCATAGAATATATTTTCGCATCAGTGCATTTTGGCTCATCTTGCCGTGTTAGTTGTTCTCTTGTAAAAGGTTCAGAGAGGAATGTTTTCCAATTTTTTATACTGAACAAAAATCAGTTGCAGAAAGTCTAGAAAAAAAAAAGTGCTACCTTCTTATCGCCATATTGCTTTCTTGCAGTGGGGTTTGTGAATCCAATCCAATATTATTATCACACATTTGCTGCTAGGCTTTCTGTCGCCAGTCGTCTCTCGAAGTTGTCACGGTCATATCTCTAAGGATGTAGCAAATATATCTAACAGTCTTTGTTATCGCTAGATAGAAATCAACTCGCACAACAAGACAATCGTCATTGTCAAGTAGACATACAGTCAGTAGAGAACAATAGAATACAACGTGTGTTATGAACAGTTTGATGAACATCCTCTTTATATACAGTATTTCTGTCTCTCTCGCTTTCTCTCTCAGTCTGCTGAGGTGATGTGGCAACAGTGTGCCATTCACATCACCAACGCAATCCAGTATGTGGTAGAGTTTGCCAAGCGCATCACTGGCTTCATGGACCTCTGTCAGAATGATCAGATTATCCTCCTCAAAGCAGGTCAGTGTTCCACTACGGCAACAGATGTTGAATCTGCCTTCATGTTACACAACGGTCACTTTGCTTGCTTCACTTTTTGCACACAGAACATGCTAATGTGTTATGCATTCTATTTGTCTTCTAAATTAGCCCGTGACACCAGCACGCATACAGCTTGAGGGCTAGCTACAAAATCAATTATACACATTGTGTTTAGTTGTATAACAATCGGTCAATAGCTCTTTTTTTTACAAGAGACGTGCCTCCAGCAAGATAGCTATCCTGCAAGACAACTATCTTTGTATGTTCACTGATGTGCAAACAGTTTCAGCTGGTGACGATAATGGCTCTTGTTGTATGAAAGTGTATTTAAAATGCCCTCAGGTTGCAGTTGAGGTCACAGAGGTAAAATGTCAGAATTAGTTGAAAAGGTGCTTGGTTGTTCTGCTTTCAAACAATGGCTTGCCCTGTTTTTCCCATGTTGCTTTCGCTGACCTAACATGCCTAACATGCAACTACATTTCTTAGAATAAAGAAATTTGATCAACGTGTTCATATATTAGAATTGTGAAATAAAATTGTTGTATTCTTAATTTTAATATATATACTTTATCCAGTGCCAATATGAAATTCATTTTGTTTGTTGTGTGTGCACGTTGGAGCGTCTTTGCTTGTCTTTCTCCCTTTGCCTGTCCCCCTTTCCATGGTTCTGGTCTTCTTATGGTCCTCAGGCTGCATGGATGTTCTCCTGATCCGCATGTGTCGGGCCTACAACCCCATCAATAATACACTGCTCTTTGATGGAAAGTTTGCCACTGCTCATCTCTTCAAGGCTCTTGGTGAGTCCACACATTCTCTCTCTCTCTCTCACTCTCACTCTCACTCTCACACACACACACACACACACCAACTTGGTGAATGGAAAGAGTTGGGTATTTTAGGTCAACTTTTCATCTGTTTCCATATTCAGTGTCAAAATAACCATAGACAGTAGTTGCTGTTTTGATGATGGATTTATTTCTCCTCTCGTTCCCTCTAGGCTGCGATGACCTTGTGAATGCAGTGTTTGACTTGGCGAAAAGCCTGAGCCGCATACAGCTCTCTGAAGAAGAGATGGCTCTCTTCAGCGCTGCTGTGCTGCTCTCACCAGGTGAGAAGCCATTACCGGACGAATCCCCATCACTGAATAAACCCAGAAATAATATTTCCATGACTGAATCGTATAACCATTACCAGGGAGTCTGACATCTGGAATTCTGCGTCAAACTTGCAAGGGGCTTCACTCTTCCTCACTACAGTATTTTCACTCGAACTAAATTGGTGCAATACACCAACTGACTGGATCCACTTGGTCCCTTAAAAATGCAGGCCCTTGTGTTAATGCTTCACTGATTCCCTCTTATTTATATATTTAAACATTGTGAACCTTATCAGAGTTAGTTCATATCTGTAACATGAAAGGAATATGAATATTCATCAAGCGGCATTAAGTAAATGACATGATCATGTCACCACCCCCTCCTTCCAGACCGACCCTGGCTGACAGACGTCCAGATGATACAGAAGCTGCAGGAGAAGGTCTATGTGGCTCTGCAGCGCTGCCTACAAAGAGACGGCTCATCAGAGGAGAAACTGGCTAAGGTACAGAGCCTGTAGTACTTCTGTACCAAGTCGCTGAATTTAAGTGACATGGTGCTTTGTTGTACTAAATAATTCATGTTAATTTTGTCATGTTGTTCAGTGGTCCTTTCTATAAAGTGTCCTATTTCCTCTTATTATGCCATAATGCTTTATAATAAAAAGAATAGTAAAACAATATAAGGGGGTGGTAGTAGCTCAGGAGGTAGAGTTCCCGCCCAGCAACTGCAAGGTTGAAGGTTTGAGTCCAGCTTCTCTTTGGGAAAAAATATATCGTAGTGTCCTTGAGCAAGACACCTAACACCAAATTGCTCACGTTGAGCAGGTTGGCACCTTGCATGGCTGCCTCTGCCAACAGTATGATGATGTGTAAGTCACTTTGGATAAAAGCGTCTGCTAAATGCCGTAATCACGTAATGTAATGTAAATACACTTTTTACTTTCTAACTTTTTCCTAAGCATGTTTTTCTTCCTCATCCTGCAAATGAAAATATATTTAGAAAATAAACACAAAATGTATATTAATAAAGATGCTTATATCTCTTTCTCCTGTTCATTCTTTTTCTCCTTCTCTGTCTTTCCTTCTCAGATGGTGTCTAAGCTTCCCATAATGAAGTCCATTTGCAACCTCCACATCGACAAACTGGAGTTTTTCCGTCTGGTTCACCCCGAGACGGCATATACCTTCCCCCCTCTGTATAGGGAGGTTTTTGGCAGTGAAATCACCTTCCCAGACTCCACCGAGGGCTAATGCTATTTGGCAAAAGAGGGCGATTCAAATGGAGACGTTGAAGTTTAGGGAGGGAGAAATGTGGCAACCAGCAGAAGCGAAACCAACCAGCAGCTCAGTGACAATCCTGCACGCTACACTTTAGGACACACTCCCACCTCTGAGCTACCGTATGGAGTAGCTTACACTGCCCTACAAGCCAGTTCATTTAACTTCACCTTAACACTGGGTGCTGCTGGGTACTCAGTGCTACCTAATTATTTTTTATAGGGAGTTAGAAGAAATTATTATATAGTAGCCTACATAATTTGTATTCTCTAAAATATTTTTCTATGAGGTGACCTTAAACCTCCCATCAAGTTGAATTCCTCTCTAGAATAAGTTTGTCTTCTTTTCCCAGTTCTCACAGTTCCTGTAAGCTATTGTTGAATGTACCCCTTCTTCCCTTTACCGTTAAGCACAGACCTAGGCTTGATATAGAATGTACATACTTATAATCCTGCCCCATTTTGTGGAGATGTGCTGTAATGATGCCTGTTTCAATTCTCACGGTGCATCTTTTTTTTTCTCTCCATATTTTTGGTAGCGCCCATACTTTGCAGTTTTGTATCTTATGGACAAACTGCTTAAAGGGACCATGATCAAACTCACAAACGGGCAGGGTTTTTAAACTGCGGGCGAATCATGGGCGAACACCCAGTGTCTGCCACCATGCACCTGCAAGCTCTTGCACACGCCGCACGAAGCATAGCACTTATGCTGATGATTATCGGTCTTTTTACCAGCACACCCTCAGACACTGATATTTGTGAGCTCTTTATGTTTTTTAATGCAATCAACGACCTCAAATCCTGATACCCTTTCCCTTTGCAAATGCCACTTAGAAAGAGAGAATGAGAGAGTGAAGAATCACAGAAGTATTGCGAAAGCATTTTCAGATGTTCCTTTTTTTTAATATATACAGCACATACCCCTATATAATAATCTGAGATCAGAGCAGTCATTCATTAATGTAGAGTGAGAGGGTGAGAGAGAATTGAAACAGAACGGTAACGTAGTAATTGTTCACAGGTCTCTCGAACAGATACTGCTTGACCGTACCTTGGGGTTCTGGGATGAGATGATTGATCTCGCTTAAAAGAAAATCCAGTGGATGATTAGCACTTATTATGAGTCCTTGTTAGAATCCAAAATGAACTCTCTTGGCACAAGACTTTACGGGTTCGCACTC
Organism: Acanthochaenus luetkenii; assembly: GCA_900312575.1. Classification (NCBI taxonomy): domain Eukaryota; kingdom Metazoa; phylum Chordata; class Actinopteri; order Beryciformes; family Stephanoberycidae; genus Acanthochaenus; species Acanthochaenus luetkenii. Next base: position 56,143 of record OMOT01088414.1, on the reverse strand, counting down.
AACGTGAAACGTCTCTTCGAACGGTCAGAAATGGGAGATGCGTCCTCCGACTTCAGATAAACTGTATGAACGAGGTGCTGGGAAGCAGAGCACTGCGGGCTTATGTGTTCACTTGGAGGAGCTGCCGGAACTTTCTCACCTCAAGCCCCTCCTCACAAGGGTGCCATCGTCCAAGTCGGTCCAAGAGATTTTACTGAAAGGCATGCTGGGAGGAACTGGGAGTTCAATTGCGAGAGCGACTACACAGAAACACAGGTGGACGGGTGGATGACGGTATTATTTAAGCTCCATAGACCATCATTTGGAGGGGATTTATTGTCTTCCCCGCTCCCACTGCTTTGGGCTCAGGCAGCCAGCGAAGGTGTTCTGATTAGTGAATTAGGTCCTCTATTCCTCACCCCACTCCCTTACTACCTCACCCTCTTTAAACACTACATGGCACAGCAAAGGGTTGACAGAGCCATCAGCTACCCCCCTGAGTTAGTATTGCTCCATTCGTATTGGAGTACCTCTTCAGAATAGTAATGTGCGGTGAAATTTGAAGGATAGTGATGAACAACTTAAATATATTATTCCCCTCTTTTTAAACCTTGGCAGAAGACGAGCGCGGACTCAGATCACAGGCTCCTCTCTGCGTTGATCTGCGTATATTGAGAACACTACGTGGTTTCTGGCTGCTTCTCTGTCTACCGAGAGGACGGCTTCCAGTGAGTTCATTCCTTAAGGTCCGGGAAGCCCTACATAGATAGAGATCTGTCACGAGTCAGGTCTCTGGAGAGACAGGCGAGGGTGTGTCCGGATAAAACGTCTTCATCGGTTCTTCAAAGGAGGGGGACATATTGCGTTTCTAAAAGACTACAGTGTCGTTCTACCGGGATCTTAAACAAAACTACTGGAAATTAATCGTTTGATCAGAGAAAACATATTACTATCTTTAGCATAAAGAGACAATCACATTACAGACCTTGGATGTCTAGTTCTATTTAATATAGCATAGCCAGGTTTCACTTTGCACTGCTGGAACAGTGCTGTTCTCCATACTCTATATAAGTATGAAGGGGGATAAAGCTTTTCTGGGTGCTTTAGATAGTGGCATGGTGGGACTGTGCAATAATGTCTTTCCCATTGTTCTCAGTTTAGTGGGCCCTTGTTGCCCTGTATGACGGTGTATTAGATTTCATAAGCACTCCAGCACAGATGTACAGTTCAGGTGCAGCACAAGACATAATGCTACTCTCAGCACAGCAAATACACAGCCAACTTCTACACAGATCAAGTATTAACTGACATGAGGGGATGACGGTTTCTACAGCAGGAGAAGATTGTAACAAAGTGCAATGCTTTGTGTTTAGCGTCCTAGAATGTTAAGCGTGTTGATTTCAAAATAAATAATATGTAATTTTGCAGACATAGGAGCTGCCCACAAAGTGTCCCTACCTAATGCATGTTTTGGGAGCAGTTCTTTACATTTGCACGTACATTTCCGCTTAGTTACTCAGGGAGATGGCTGGGCTCTCGGTCCTACAGTGTCTTCAGTTAGTCTAGCAAGACTACCTTGCACCAAGATAGAAGACCTTAAAACCTTGATCACTGTGTACAGTACATGTTCTTGTGAATGTTTGATCACAGAAGTATCAAAGATTTTACCCCTGTCTAATATCATTATCGCAGGACTTTTGAGTTTGAGTCATAGAAGAAATAGGATCTAAAAAAAAGTATAATGAATATAAAAGATGGCTTTTAGTCTCTGAATCTTGTGTTGGTTTTGTTGTGATCTTTTGTTTCTTCATTTTTATCCTCATCTGTGCTGTTTTTCTCATCGGTTTAGTGTCCTTTTTGTCTTGGAGAGATGTAATTCTATTTTTTTTAAAGATGTCTCCCTGAAAGTTTCTCTTTTGTCATGATCCTTCTGTTTATATGTTCACTCATATTTTAAGATTATTATTATTGAATCAATATAGATTTTAATAAGAAATAATTTATGATATGTTATGGATATAAAGCCTAAGAGGCTATTAACTCAGTAAAGTATTATTGTTGTATAATGGGGATACAATATGTGGATTTAAGAATGTAATAAAGGTCTTTTTACAATTAAAAAAAAAGTTGTTTTGTGTTATTTCCTTATGTTCTATTGAAACACGATGCCCTCCAAAATTGTTGGAATTCGGTAAAGATGAACCAAAAATGCTGTAAAAAAAAAAGTATATACTGTATATATATATAAATAACACAAGCATGAGCTATATTCTGTACTCGTAAATTAATACATTGATAATATTACTTTAATCAGAGCTATTGTGCATATACATTTTTCTTTCTGTCTGTGAAATAACCTTTATTCAAGCTATGGTTGTGAGTAACTCTAAATTAAATTCACCGATTTGTTCTAGGATTGTTTGTCAAGTGACATTTTGTCTTATCCCGGGCTCAGTCAGCACTGAGTTTATTTAGTTATTTATTTAACTAGCTTCATCTTTGTTATTTGTTGACCCCAAGTTCTCCCTGCACCAGCTACTATACAAATAACCCTGTACATGGTGTGGACTTTGGTCAAAAAATACACAATTCACAAATGGACTATATTCAACACCCGCCCACTACCCTCCCCCGTCTTCTTTAAGTGTGCTCTCGTCCATAAACTGAATTTTCAATCGATTAGATTAGAGAGAGAAAAAATGTAGTCAGTCTCATGATCTAGATGGGTCATGAAGAAAGCCATTATACTGTATTACCAACGAATAAACGTATTTTCGCTTCCTTACAGGCGTCATTAAGAAATGTATATTTGTCATATAGTGTACTGTCAATGACATCACAGACCTAGATTATATCATATAGTAAACGTTTCCTGTGTCTTTTGACTTCATTTTGATTGGACTCAAACCACCTCGTATTGCTTTGTGCTGTTACACATGTCGAAACAAGCAGGAGAGCCTATCTGTCTTTGCATTTGAAACGTGGTTGCCTTGCCTGCCTCGGGGCCTGTGTGTTTGTGATTGGGAACATGCAGTACAGTATTGCCACCCTATGGTAGCTAGAAGGGCTATCTTTCCCAAACTGGGGTCCAGAGATCCCCAGGGGTCCTTGACTACAGTAAGTCCCTGGGGGTCCCAGATGAGGAATAGTTCATTTCATTTAATTCCTATTTAATTCACTTTACAGAAGCAAAATGAGAGAATGTAAAATAATGACTATTCTGATCAGAGGTTTCAGTCTCTCCACTGTTATCTCCCTTCCCTACAGTGCTGAAAGACACCTCAGATCTTCTCAGATTAAGGTGCCTGGGACAACTGGTGGTCTGTGGTCTAGAGGACATCTACCTGGGGGTGCTTGATATGAAAAGGCTTAGGAACCGTGGAAGTACGTCGTTATATTGTATAATACCAAAGAGACCAGCAGCGAACAGATGGGCGTGTGCCTGCCATATCCGCCAGGGGGCAGTGTGCGCTTACTTATGAATCCACAATCTGTAAACTCGGGAATGTGATTTCTTGAAAGTGTCTTGTGCGGCGTTAGTGTTTTACTCCAGACTGTTTGTGCGTTATTAGCTATTTCTCCATGAGGTTACGTTATAGACTCGCTTGGATTGGTAAATTCGGTCTGTTTACGGCTGTGACAGTGGAAGTTGGAGCCACAGACGTAGACGTGGTCAGTTGAGAATCACTTGGCGTGTCCCGACCTGGAGCGACGGCTGTGCAGTCCTATGGTTCCTCTTCAACAATTGGCCCATTTTATAACAAACTACACCGCTAACAAGCTAACTGTAACCATATCGCTATTCGTTTACGCCGTTGGAAGTTTAAGGCTGTCCGGCTTCAAGATGTCTGTAGCGGGCTTCAAGAAACAGTTTTATAAAGCCAGCCAGGTTTGCAAAAACTTTTCTTTTATCAACACTCCGCTATCGTTAGCAAGCTAGCTAACCTCCTTTTAGCAACATTAGCTAAGGATTGGTGGCTAGCTAATGTTACTAGCCTGCTGGTAATGTGATTATACGTGTAGTTTCAGATGCATGGGTAACGGCAGCAAGGTAGTTTACTCATCGTGCCTTTAAAAAAAAACCAAAACATATTGAACTAGCTGGTTGTATTTAAATGTAGCTACAATATTTTACAACAATCTCAGTATGTTCTTTTCCAGCCGCTAAAGTTATTAAAATAAGGCATCCGTGTCTTCGGAAACGTTAGTAGGCGATGTTAAACTAACAATCATCAACGCAATGGAACTGTTTGGCATGTCGAGTGGCATTCGACATTAAGCTAGCTGCCTGTAGCATGTTGACTGACCGTTACTTTTGAGCGAACCACCAGCAGTGTATTCGGTAACTTGGTTACACACCCAGGGGTAACGTTTCAGCTGTTCGCCTCAGGGACTCCGTGTGTGAATCGGGATTCCCACAGACACTAAATACACGGAAAGATCATGCAGTGTGAACTGGTCAAGTTTAGAAAAATGCCCGTAACGGTTTTGAAAATTCATGAAAATGTTTCGATATTCCTTTTCCACCGGTTAGACGTTCTGCGTCCAGATGTAACGTTACCCAGTGACCCACTTTCTAGCTGTGTTTTGGTGTTGGTCTTTCGTTTAGCATGTCAAATCAATACCGGGGACATTAACACGTTTAACCAACACGGAGTCGGGAATGTGGCTACTCATCACTGGATCATACACTGTGATTTAACGTGTCAGAGCCTCGGTGAATGTTTTTAATTATCAGTCAAAGGCCTGCTCTCGTTTATGGGGGTAGACGATAAAAAGACTTTTGAGTCTCTTTCTTCCTGTCCCTGCTGATCTCAGCAGGAAAGACGTTTGCTTACTGCGCCAGCTTCCTGTCCGGAACAGGCTCCCTGTTGGTCAGGGAGAGGGAGAAAATGATTACTAAAAAAACAAGATTGAGAAGCTGTCATGTCGGTACTGCTGGTAGTGACTGTGAGAAACATTTGTAATGATCATTGAAGGTGTGCGACGGAGACAAAGAGCATATACTGCGTGTGAGAGAGCGGGTTATGGAGTGATGCAGAGAAGGAGATGGACAGAGAAAATAGTGCTTTCCTTCTATTTGACTGCAATGCAGTTGTTGTTCTTGCCAGAACTCCGTACCAGGCAATAACACTTGACACAGAAGAAATAGGATGTTCCTCGCGCTGCAAGACACTTCTGTTCATTAGACTCCTTACTGAGAGTACGCTTGCAATGGTGCAGGACTTTGACAATGTGTGAACACATGGCAGCCCAGCCAAATTACAGGAATTATCTTTCGTATGACCTGCTGCTGCACATTGCTTAGATTTTCTCCTCTTGAGGTATGCAGGAAGTTGGCTGTATCATGGATATCTGTACTCTGTACCCCACACATCCTTATTTTCCTCTCTTACTGTCCCTCCTTTCCTTTTCTCTGTTTTTCTGAGAATTCCTCTCGCAATAAACCTGAAATGTCAGACACAAAAGGGTATACCCCTACAGGCACACACACTCAAAATCACAGAGAAGTTCTAGGTATTGCTAATAGAAATGGATGTTCATGCTGGGGGTGACACATGTCTGATATGCCCCCTGACTCATCTCATGGGAAGGTTAATACAGGGATTATACAGCTCCAAAGCTTAAAAGCTCCAAAGATTACGTAAACATTTACTCTAGCATGGCCACTTCTACCTGTTCATGTAGCCTAGATGTTAGGGAAATCCAGGGTCTTGTCTGTTTATACTTTTGGCTAACAGGGCTGTGTGATATGGACAAAATCTACCATCACAATATGGGTAATTTAATATCAAGATACTGATATATATCACAATATAATATGTTTTCTGTCAATTTGTACAAAATAACCACACGCCTCTAGGGCTGGGTATCGCCACTGATTTCCCAAATTGGGAAATCGGTTAAGGATATTTCAGTTACAATAACAATTTTACTTGGTTATTAAAGAGATTCTCAGAGAACTAATGCAGTAAATTGTACAAGGAACCATCTAACATGTTGCATTATTAAAATGTAAATGTTTACATTAAGAACTGACCCCAAAGCAGTTACATTCTGTACTCTTTGATTAACATGACCAATACAGCAGTGTATCAGAAGAGAAACGACCAAAAGAGACAAACAACCATATATTAATTAATAAGTCAAATTAAACCAACAATCAGAAATTGAAAAAGGTTCTGAATTGCCTTTGATTGCAAGAAATCAGTTTGTTTTGTTGGAACATGTTGAAAAACGTCTGGACATTGTAAACTGTAAAGTCCATGAAACTAAAGCCCCTTCATGATGCTGTCTCACTTCTTGGAGATTGTAATGCTGCCATCAACACACCTGGGAACTGGGGAGTTTTCCCACATCGTAGTGAGTGACGCAACCACATTTTGGATTAAAAATAACTTTGAAATTGATACTTTTCAAAGGGCATCCATACCAAATGAGTAGCATGTGAGTATTGATACCAGTTTCGATCCACCCATCCCTAGTGGGTAGACCTTTTCTAAGTTAGCCGCATCCTCAGCAGATGGTTACTGTAAAATGATGACGGGGGCTAAACGGTCCAGATTACATACAGAGCCACGCTCGTGATAAAAGCTGATGATCCATCGCTTAAAACGTTTTTCTGGTTGTAAATCAGTGGAATAATTAGCGCGACTGGAAACTGTTTTTCTATCGTCATATCGAACAGCCCTACTAACAGCCATATCTGGTGATAGAGTTGATTACGAATGCCTTTTAGTCAATATCCCAGTAGGCTATATGGATAGAATATGTGTGCAGATTATGACGTTTATTATATTAATGTACCGTAGGCTACAATGAAGAACATTGTCGTCTATGCTTTATGCTACAGCTAATAGACAAATGTTGTTTTGTGGGAGTAAGAGATAACATCACATCTTTCCACACCAGTTGATGCTCACCAGCTGATTTCCATAGTACACAATATGCATCTGCATTAGGCTGTCACCTTATCTCTCTCTTGCTACTCATTTGCCAATCTCACAGTCCTCTGTTTAAGTCATTTTCTGGGCGTTGTCTTCCTCAAGCCATCTAAAGCAGAACATGAGCTTGGGCAAGACTTTGGTTACATGCAATAATGCTTCAGTTTGGATTTTTTAACTGATACCCATTGTCATTACATTAAAAAAGATAGTTGGTTTGATACTGATCCAGTATGCAGTTTCATACACAGGATGTTTTTTTTAATCACCAAAATGTTTGTGTTCCCAAATATAACTTTTCTTAGGACGTTTTTTACTCCTTTCAGTTGACACTGTATATGTAAGTAAATGAGATGTTACACTGATATGATAGTTTGATATTTTCACTAGCAGAAGATGGAATGCAATGCAACACTATTTGGTGGCTAACAGATGATTCAGACAGAATGGACTAGCATCCTGAATTTAGTAACTCGTAACACAAATAGTAAAATTACAGTTTCAATTGGATTCAGTTGAAATAAACTAATTCCATAGCCCCTGTCTCTTGTTGTAGACAGTGGCAATTATAGGTTAAGATGGCCCTAAAAAATAGGGCTATGAACTGAAATGTTATTTTGCCTCTTGAGTTTTCTGCAACATTTCTTAGCAAGCTGATGTGCGAGATCAGTTCAGTGTAAGACACTCCACCTGAAACTGTCCTATAGCCAAACTGCTAATATGTTAGGTTGTTCCACATTGATTAATTTAAAAAGACTATCTGTCTTTCTTTTTTTATTGTCTTTTGTTTATCAATAATTATGACCCTTAGGCCGAAGTCTAATAATATCAGGGTTAGGCCAAATTATACATGCCTATACAATGTAGGTTAGATCCTACAAATACAGCCTTAAAGTAATTTAGTCCTGTTTTAGGAATCCCAGGCTGTTTGCATGTATAATGGTTTTTCAGGAAAGTCTTAATGTCACCCAGGGTATTGCACCTCAAAAGGTTCAGGAGCAACTAGTGTACTACAGAATAACAAAACAAAAAATACATTGCTTAATCATTTATCCCTATCCCAGGACTAATTCTCCTCAAACCTGTCCAGTGATACTGAATTGCTCTCTCCATTAATGCTGTTGGACTAATGAATGAAGGATTAACGTCACACCTTGATGTTACAGCAGGACAAACTCATTATACAGCCAGAATAGCAATCCAGCTAATTCTAGTACTATGTGACTGATGAGTCTAGGCCTGGGCACAGGGAAGACCTAGAGTCCAAAGTGGGCTAAATGCTGTGCCTTGGCACTGACTGACTGACTGACCGACCAGCAGAGTGTCAGCTGTTGTGCTGTAGAAATGTGCATTTGTCCACACAGGCCGCTGCTGTTGTCATTTTTTCTGTAACTTAGTTTGAAACCTCTGCTCCCCTCACATGGTCACAAATGACAAGGAATGAGGCCATGGAATGGATTCCACGAATTGGGCTACAAAGGCTATAAGGATGTACAAAAAAGAGAGATGGTTGGCAAGTCTTAGACTGTGACCTAAAAGCATGCTGAATGATCTCACATGGAAATACAAATGCTCTCAATTAACATCTTTTAGTCTACTTCAGTTGTGGAATATCGTCTTTATTGCCTCCTAGCCCTAACCCCCTCCAGAAAGGGATCGTAGAAGTAATGGAGTAAGTTGGTCCAACGTTTTTACATCCAGCAAAGTGCAAACAGAAAAGGGATTGCATAACACCATTCATGTTGTCGTACTTTGTGTCATTTCTAGGCCGTTACTACACCGTTGTCAGTTTCTCTAATTTCCAACTTGAACATTTGAGATATTCACTCTTCGTCAAAGCTGAAAATGTTGGCAAATTCACTGGTAACACGAGGTAGAGTAAAATTGTCAGAAAGTAGTGGTGGAATAAGTAGAGGACATACGGTACGGCAAGTGTGAATGTACTTAACGCATACAGTATACACTGCTAAAGGGAAGGGCCTTATTATGGCGTACACGTAGTGATCTACATGGTGTGTGGTGGCAGAGCAGGGTCATAAATGTGTAAATTAAGAGATAAGCTCAGGCTTGATTGCCGTTACAGTGTTAACAAGCATTGGCGCTCAGATCCGGATCTCATGAGCAGTTTAAAGTTTTATCATTTGCTCTCTCTCCCTCTTCCTCCCTCCCTCTCTAGATGGTAAGTGAGAAAGTTGGAGGTGCAGAAGGAACTAAACTAGATGAGGACTTCAGAGACTTGGAACGGGTAAGAGAAGGATCTTACTGTGGTCTTTAAGGAGAAGCACCTGTGGCCGAAGCTACGAGCTAGGTTTTCCATAGTAGAGCATAATGAAAGTATACACTACACAGTCAGCTTTCAAAAAGTAGTCTCAGCTTGTATTCTAAAGTGTATTCTTAAAATGCTTTTCATTGTGTGTTTGAACAAGGAAAGGCGAGCAGATTTTTATTTCCCCCCCCTGTTTTAGTCACATTTGGTATACACATTTCAGAACTCGGAAGTTTAGATAAATAAATTTCTGATGAACACCAGAGCTTGTTTAAATAACTAAATAAAAACCCCACTAGAATATTCATTTGGAAAAAACTTTGTCTCATCTTATAATTAACTATAGGAACTGAATACATAAATAAAGATCTCAAGTTTAACAGGATACCTTTTTTGCCTGTGACAATTTTATGCTAGCTCTGTGAGTGTATTAGTTTGGTTGGTGATGTGTGTGTGCTCCCTGTGTTTTGTAGAAAGTAGATGTGACCAGTAAAGCAGTAGTGGAGGTTATCTCCAAAACGTCAGAATACCTTCAGCCCAACCCAGGTGAGAAAACGACCTGTTTTCACACATGTACTGAAATAACATTCCGATTCGTTTTAGAAAGTGGTGGGGTGTTCATCACTATGACGGAAACAATGCTTTACTGTATATAACCTAAAACCTCCTTGACAGGATTTTATTTCCTCTGACTTTCTCTCCGTTACCTTTATCTGTTCCCCTTTTTGTCTGTATTCTCATCTCCTCTTGTTTCCTTTCTCTCTTGTTTCACTGCTCTTTCCTTCACCTCCCCAGCATCACGAGCAAAGCTGTCCATGTTAAACACCATGTCTAAGATCCGCGGTCAGGTGAAAAATCCAGGCTACCCCCAGGCCGAGGGCCTGCTAGGGGAGTGTATGGCCAAGTATGGACGGGACCTGGGAGAGGACACTAACTTTGGTAGGCTCTGTGTGTTGTGTATGTATTAGGGTTTAGGGTCATTCATTGTTAGCCGATGAATGTTGGGGTGTTGTAATGGATTTGGAGTGTGGATGGTTGTGCTTGTCTGTCTGCGGTATACTTATGATGCTCAGTGGTAGCCTGTGACAGATTGCACTAGAACATTTGACAGAGTGCCTATGAACTGCTTTTTCACTCTCCATTTCTCCATCTTGTGCTTCTATCTATGCGTCTGTGCCTGTGGTTTTTGTGATTTTGAGTCTCTGTCTCTGTTTGTGTATGTATGGTTGTGGTTTGATAGTTTTATGGCGCTGTGGTACTATTGTGGTACCATATAAGTCTATTGACTTAACTGAACTATTAATCGCTGTGTCTGCGTTGTTCAGGTGGAGCACTAGTAGATGCAGGAGAGACCATGAAGAGATTGGCAGAGGTCAAAGACTCTCTTGACATTGACGTCAAACAGAACTTTATTGACCCGTTGCAAGGGCTCTGTGACAAGGACCTCAGAGAGATACAGGTATCTGGCACACTAACACTATTATAAGCCAATTAAATGTATGTACATTTGGCTGTTAATCCTTCTCATGCAGGGACGAGAGATAAGATATCGGTCACACCAAATGAAGTCAAAGTAGCCAACCTAGTTTCCCCTTTCATCATTTGTCCAAATTGTTATCATTAATTTCAACCGCCTTCTATCATTAGTTGCACTCAGTTCCTTTCAGTTATTGCAGATAGCCATTTAAGGTGAAAAATATTTCCTGTTAGTATTTTTGTAGGACAGCCAGCAAGGAGTCATCCTGTCACTCAGATTTTTGAACGTAAATTCTTCTGTTTTATTAGTTTTTAGGGGGAAAAAAAAAATCTTAAATGAATATAAATAAATAAAACTATGGCTCTTACTTCCTCAGCATCACCTGAAAAAGCTAGAAGGCCGTCGCCTGGACTACGACTACAAGAAGAAGCGCCAGGGCAAGATCCCAGACGAGGAGGTCCGACAGGCCCTGGAGAAGTTCCATGAGTCAAAGGAAGTGGCTGAGACCAGCATGTACAACCTGCTGGAGACTGATGTGAGGACTGGTTTATTTATGCACAGAAGTTATGGGCTCACATCTGTTTAGTGTTGGTGTTTACATTTCAAGGAACAGGGAATGGGTGTTAATTAGGAGCTTTTTAAGTGACAGAGGGGTTTATGTGTACAAAATTGGATAGCCCGTGTTTCTCAATGCGTACGTGTCTGTAACTTGTCATTGAAGTTTTCACTCAGTCATCAAATTGATTTACGCGTTTCCTAGGGCTATGCGATATGGACAAAATCTTCTATCACAATATGTGTAATTTCATATCACAATAACAATATATATATATGATATGAATGTTTACAATAAGAACTGACCCCAAAGCAGTTACATTCATGTACTTTTTATTTAACATGACCAACACACTACAGCAGTGTATCAGAAGAGAAATGACCAAAAGAGACAAACAACCATTTATTAATTAATAAGTCAAAGTAAACCAACAATCAGAAATTGAAAAAGGCTCTGAATTGCCTTTGATTGCAACAAATAAGTTTGGTTTTTTTTTGGTCTCGTAAAACCTCTGGACATTGTAAACTGTAAAGTCCATGAAACTAAAGCCCCTTCATGACTGCTGTCACTTCTTGGATCCACCTCCTAGTGGGAACTATGACGCTTGAGTGACGCAACCACATTTTGGATAAAACAGAACTTTGAAATCGATACCAAATGAGTAGCTTGCGAGTATCGAAGTATCGATACCAGTTTCGATTCGCCCATCCCTAGTGGATAGTCCTTATCTAATCTAGCCACATCATCAGTAGATGGTTATTGGAAAATGATGATTTTATTTAAACACTAAGTAACTTGGCACAACACATTAACTCTCTCTCAGTCCATATCCTGGTCTACTCTACACATGCCTCTGTATTATCGTAACTCTCAGTAACATCGCATGGTAAATGTTTACTGTATATAACAGTTACTGCGACTTGAAACACTCAAAGATTTCTCCATATTTATTTAGGCAAGATTCCCAGTCTATATTCTCTGTGTAAACACTTGTAAACAACCGTGGCGGAGACACATGTGGCGTAAATGGTGTAAAACTGTGACCTCAGGCATTATTACGTGAAGAACCAAAGGCCACGCAAGACTAATGGGTTAAAGCTTCACGCATCCACAGGAAAAGGCATATATTAAAAGATCGATCTCTGGATATTATTAATCCATATCGGCATTCAATTGAAGATCGATTTGAATCAGAAAATCATTTTTTTAAACCCAGCCTTACATGCCTCTTTTTTTTCTAAGCTATGGCGGTTGAGTGAACCGCATTTTGGATTAAAAATAACTTTGAAATCGATACCAAATGAGTAGTATGCGAGTATCGAAGTATCGATACAAGTTTCGATCCGCCCATCCCCTGGTTACTGGAAAATTATGTTTTTATCCGAACAATGGCTTTTATTTAAACACTAAGTTGTTCTGTGTCACGCTGCACCGTGTTTGTTTGTTATTCTAGTCCAGTGCTATCTGAGGCTAAAAGTATTTTTGTTCCATGTCATCTGTTATTTGTTCTAGTTTCAGTCTCTTCTATTTTATGTTGTTCTGTACCACCATTTAGATATTTGAAATATTAACTACATTTAATCAAATATCAATATTCATAATGTATTTGCTCCGTGGTACATGCTCACATGCTTTGAAGTTTGACCTACCCACAGCTGTGCTGAGGCAGGGTTTGTGCAAACATTGTGCTCACATTGTTGGTCAGGTCATTTATTAACCAGAATATGAAACTCTTTATCCACTGGAACGCCTCTCGGCTTACTCATAAGTATAGCAAAGTGACATGGGTATCTTGTATTTGTGTGTGTGTGTGTGTGTGTTCAGATAGAGCAGGTGAGCCAGCTCTCATCTCTGGTGGAGTCCCAGCTTCAGTACCACAGACAGGCCGTGCAGGTCCTGGATGAGCTCTCTGACAAACTCAGAGACAGGTATGGTGACGAAGCCTCCCACACAAAGATACAAACATATTCTATGCGTCTTACTTGGCAGCTTTCTGCTTGTGGTGGCCATTTCCATTTAGTGTGGAGGTTTTGAAATGTAACACTCAAATCAAATGGTCTTTTTGGATAGGATGAATGAGGCCCAGTCTCGACCAAGACGTGAATACACACCCAAACCCAAACCTATCTTTGACTTTGGAGACAATGACCAATCAAATGGTGGCTACACAACCTCAGTTGCCCCTCCACCTTCACGCAATTCAGGTAAGAAATGGATGGAAATTGGATCAATGTCAACCTTTGTAATTTGACCGTTAATTTAATTTTTTTCATATTGAGCTACGTTGTAATTTTAACAGAGTGGAACTAACCAATTCATGTTAAAATGGCTAAGTAAGAGCTATGGTTATAGATCAGCCACTAGAGGACTTCTGGTGTCGTGAAAAAAAGAAGACGAAAACCTCCACATTCTCTTTGGCATTGGTTTGTACTCATCCTCTGATAGCTGCTTTCAGTAGCAATTATTCCATTATCAAAGCCACACAAAAGCCCAGCATGGGCAAATGTTAAGAAAGTAAAGGACAATCTTGTTCAGTGTAAGGTATATGGAACCAAGTGGCTATTCCACGGCTCCACAACAACAAAGTATCCAGCTAGCCCTGTCATCTGGCTGACCTTTCTCCTGTTGACCTTGTTCCTCTTTCCTGTGACATCATCAGAGCCTTCTTTCCACTTCGCCAGATTGTCTTTTCGGAAACCCAGATTGCGTGAGTCACCGATTGTGTGTGGGTCATTTTTTGTCGTCGTGTTTTTGTTGTGGTCCAGAAATGTCTCAAAGTGCTTAAACAACCACTGGTGTGAAATGTGGGATTTAGGAGATGTTTAACAAAATTGTCTTGCTTCTAACAAATGTTGCTTACAAAATTGATGCATGTATATTTTAACGACATATGCGTGGAGGCATAGGAAATCCACATCCTGTCCTCTAGACACTATCCCAACTAACTTCCTAAAAGAGGTCCTTGAAACAGTCGGTCCAAATATTTTTGCAAATATAAACAGTTGTTTTAAACATGCTGTAATTCAGCCACTCCTGAAAAATACCTAATCTGGATCCTAATTTAGCAGTTATTGACGTATTTCCAAACGACCCTTTTTATCTAAGGTTTTCGAAAAGGAAGTGGCCACGCAGCTGATATCTTTTACGATCAATATAGCTTTTTTGACTGACACAAAGTTGAGCTTGGCGAGTTCTGAATCCTCGCTCCGAAACAGTATGGTACAGTATGAATTAGATTAGATGCACTTTATTGATTCCCTAGGGGAAATTCAGGTGTTACAGTCAGCAGCAATTGGCAACACAGTGCCAGAATGGGGAAGGCAATAGGAAGTGAAATAAAAAGACACAGGTAATAGCAGGTAACAATAACAATAGTGGGCACTTATAAATAAAATATATGTGCTGTGTGAAGACAAGTATGTTGAGATAGAAATGTATTAATTAGCTTAATTAATGACTTCACTAGCATAGCTGGCATGTTTAATACATCATGGTGATTGTGGCAGGATATTAAGCATCTCAAGTGCCCGTTGTTAATAATCCAGTCGTATAGTTTGACAGTGAAGATGTGTAGTAAAATACAGAGAGTGGCCTTTCCCAGTTCTAGCCTACTCTGAGCCCCACAGCCTGCGGGGTCAAATGTATACAATGAGGAAATTGTTGGGAGACAAAAAGTCTAGTTTGTCTGTACATGGAGCCCGAGGTCACGGAGAAAGGGATGGATGGAGAAAACGATGGATAGAGAGGGAGAAGAAAAGTGAAAAGGAAACTGTCATGGGATGTGATAGGTTTTGGTTAAGTTCCCAGCTGGGAATGATTCACTATCTAACACGGTGTTGAAGTTGATCTGACTGTACAACATACTAGTGTTACATACTAACATATATACATTAGCAATGTATGAACTCCAATATGGAAAGGCATGCCTGAGGTGTGCTGTGTGACAACCTACTCCACACTGCTGTGGCCCTGCAATGTGTCGCAGCAATGTCTTATTAAGAGCAACCAAAATGGTTTAAAGGAAGTAGGTACACATTTGAGATTACCTCGTTTTCTTTCTCTCCCCGTCTCCCTTATTCTTTCTCTCCTTATTTTCTACTTATTCCTCAGCCCCAGAGCAGCCGAGCTGTAAGGCGCTGTACGATTTTGAGCCGGAGAACGAGGGAGAATTAGGCTTCCGTGAGGGCGATATCATCACTCTGACCAATCAGATCGACGAGAACTGGTACGAGGGAATGCTGCACGGCCAATCAGGATTCTTCCCTCTCAACTATGTTGAGGTCATTGTTCCCTTGCCACACTAAAGATTGTTGCAAAGAGAGCAAGAGAGAGCGAGTAGGAGAGATCAACTGATGGGGAGGAGGAGGAGAGAGGAAATGGAAATATGTAGGGAGGGAGGGAAGTGAAGCCAGGGATGGTTCATAGAATATTCATTTTCACCTTCAACACCAACATCATCATCAGAGGTGAGCACTTTTCGTCATCTGGACTTTTGAAGGAGGGAAATTCAGAAAATGGTGGCTTTTCACATTGAGTATCAACCTGTCCCATCCAAAGGTAAAAGGATCTACACTAAGACGGACACAGAATGTCATTACCATAATCTGATATTCAAACACATTTTTGAGGACTAACTGATGTGCTCTTAACATCGATAAGTAATGTTTTCCTTTAACCACAAGTAACTGATATAAAACAGTGAGAATGTGAAAGAAGTAATCCTGGTGGTTATGATACATGATGGTGACATTTGTAGTGGGCTTGGTTGTAAAACTGCAGTCTATTTGATAGTCAAGTTGGTCACCAACATATACAGTAAGTTGGAGAGGCCAACTCAAACATTGCAGTCATTTTCATTTTTAACTGGACTGATTACTTTTCTCATTTCAAGTGCAAGGCATTTTAAAATGAAGTCACTTTATTGATTGTGCCCATAGAATTTGAATTGGATAGAACAGACTTTCCCGTTCAAATCAACGTTCAAGGATGTTCAAGCGGCGGCCGTTTTTATGTGTACCGTTGGGCTAACTTCTGTATAAACTGACAGCAAGTCACTGAAGGAGGCTACTTACGGATTGTTGGACTGATTTGGGTTTAATGGCTTTATATTACTGTTGGTAAGTCGTCACATTTTATTACTACGATAATCTTGTAACGTTACAAAGCTAACGCTTTTTAGTTTAGGCTACTGCCACAGTGTGACACTTACTGCCTTACTGCCCAGACTTCTGCTGTCAATGTAGCAACTAACACTTAAAATTCTATAGGCGCCATTTTTGGTGTACTAGTCAAATGACCACGGCAAACAGTGGGAAGTCTATTCTATCCAATTCAAATTCTATGATTGTGCTATTAGAGGAGTGGAGCTCATCTCTTGATGCCACATGCTGGCCTGAATGAGAATTACACTAGTTAAACTGGGTTGGAACTTTAAAATACTGCATTTACAATGTTTTATTTAATGTGACACATGAGCCGACATAAGCCTCAGATTTGTAATTTAGACAGTTTTAATTTTTAGGCTTGGCCCATTGTTAATGCTCTTTTTACGATCTACTATTAAGCAACTCCACTGAGCAGCTGTCCCTGCCCAGCGATCAGTGCTCTTGATAGCTTCAGGAGAAGATACCAGGCCAGGTGGGTTCTTTATATTGTTTCAGTATTTGAATTACAGTATGTTAGTTTCTACTTTGTATAGTAGTTTTAAGAGTAGTACTGCTTACTGAATATGTGAGAAAATGTTGTAATTGCACCTTGGTCCTCAAATGAGATTGTGTGTGTGTGTATGTGTATGACTTACTCCACCATTACGCACAGACCCAAAGTTAAATGCAAACGTTGCACCTTTTTTTCACGTAACTTTTTAATCACCTGTTTGTTGTCCTAATAATGCAGTGTCATATTATCTAGTGAGTGTCTGTTCAATAGAGGAGACACAGCCAAAAAGTCCTTATAATTACAATAGAAACTATCATACAGTAGGCCTATGCATCATTTAGACCTATTATGGTTTTTAAACTTACATATTCTGTAATATAGCCATATATTGAATGAATTTTGGGCCTGTTTGTCTTAGTGTGTTTTTTTATTCAGTCTTTTGACAGCGCCTGTTTACTCCATGCAGTGCCTGAATAGACAACGCTGCTGGCAGCGTCTCAGTTTCTCATTTGCACCACTAACTGTCCCATTGTTTTTATCTGCCCTTGTGTCTTGGAGAATGTGAAACTCTCATCTCTGCTCTGCCGTGCAATTATCTTACACATACTCAGACCCTGTGATTCTGATCATTCACAATGGTTGTTTGTTTTCTATTTGGTTGTTAGTAGGTGGTGCTGATGTAGACAGGTGTTCCTATAAGCCTGTCCAGTCATATTATGTATTTAGACAAGGCTGGCTTCTTGTTTTGTATTTCACTGTAGTCCATACCTGCAGATGGAGTCTAATCCAACATACATTGTATAAGACCTGGGGTGAAAGGGAGGACATAAAGGGAAAAGGAACAATACATTGTAAGATTTGGAGAGCGTCTTTTACCAAACATGAATCCTTACCAAACATGTATCTTCAGTCCAGCTGAATTGTCTGTCAAATCTTTTTAATTGTCAAGGTTTTGGGGATGACAAATGTGTTCAATGTCTGCACTTTTGCTACTGTAGTTCCTGGCTACATTTAATAGACCTGATCTTTCCTCTCCATTATCTCTTGTCTGTCTATCACTCCACTCCTCCTGGGTTTGGTCCCTCTGATGTGTTTACATGTCTGATCTAAGTACATTTCAATGGTCATATAAAGTGCAGGGGTAAGTTGAAAGCCGATATTTGGTGCTGACTGGATCGCACACTATCAGAAAAATGTCCTTGCTAGCTTTGTTTTAGTGCCTTTGGAAAAGGAAGGAGGGAAATTAACTAATACATCAACCAAAATAACCTAGCAACTTAAGAAATTGTCGTGAATTTATTTTCTACTTTAGATTTTATTTCTAGCCATTGGCATTTTCCTGTGTACAGACTTGGATGCATGTGTGCTTTATGCACATTTTGTGACACTACAGGCAGTTTCCTGGACATGGGTTGAGTAGCTTACTCTAAGGTTTATCATCAGAGACCACCAGTGGAAATTGAATTTGTCATTTGCTTTAATCCGTGTTCAGAAAAGTGGCCCACTGATTAAAAAAAAAAAAAAGGGTTATGTATGTGTTTAATCTGTTTTAAGATGTGTTTAATCTGTCTTAAGTGCTCTTTTAAACAGCGTTACATCATTCTGTCTCTATAGTATTATTTTTTATATACAAGACCTAAATTAATATTTGCATGTAGTCCTATATCATACCTTGTAAAATGTATGTCTTAGTTTAAGTTGCCTTTTTACTTTTTGGTATGTCATGAATACAGAATTTAACTACAATATTTTGTCATTTATTATCAAAAGTATTTGTACTTGCTTCTTTCTTGTCCCCCTCCTTCCCCATTCTTACAATTAATAAACAGGAAAAAAATGTCCTTGTGTTCGCTCAGTAGTGAGCTCTTACACAAATGTATACCTGGCTTAAACTTCTATTTCACACAGTGAAGCCGAGTACATGGTGCACAAAATACAAAATAAAGGAGTTGTTCCTGTGGATTCAAGCACAACATGTACACAACTAATAACAGTATATTGTGGAATATAATTATCCTTTTTTGTCACGAATCAAAGTGAACAACGAACAGAAAGTCATGTTTAAATAGTTCCAGTGTGTATATTTTAATGGATCTGTGGATCATCATCAATCAGTAGGCTTAAAGCATTGCTCTGTCTTCATACTTGTACATCACACAATCCACAATTATTAATAAATACAGTACAGGTAAAAAAGAAGCAAATTACTGTCCCAACCAAAAGGACTGATGTCTCACAAAAACCGGCAGGGAGACAGTAGAGGAGCACATTCACAACACGGCACACACACATACCTGGTTCGTCAAACTACCGGATAAAAACAACCTGCTTGGCACAATGAAATCAAATTACTCGTCCCAAATTGCAACACACCTTTGACTTGAGGAATGCAAAAAACTCAAAAGGTATTTTAAGTAATGCTGATTAGAATTTGGGTCAAGCCGGGCACACAGACCTTTGCATACTTTGCTGATGTAATAAGAGTGATACAAGGCCATAGAGGGAACATCCCACTCAACCTCTAATGTTGTTTTGTCTGGGACACACACTACTGTTAACTGGATGTGAAATATTTTGAACTATGAAAAGTTGACATGCTGATTGAAGAAAATATTCTAATCCCTTTAAGTGTATTTGTAACAACTCCTTTTTACTGTTTTCCCAACCACTGCACCATTGGTTTAGTCCATACAAGCAATTGCTGCACATTCAATTTTACACTACATATCTGGCAGTATCTGCTGAAACCAGAGGATACTGTCACAGATAGGCACACGGGTCCACATGTAAGAGACCACAGTGCATGCACACACGCATACACAAGCACGGGCTGTTTTCTGGTCCATAAAACCTAATTTAGTGTCCTTAAAACAATATTTAACTTTGGTATAGCATTTAGTGTTTTAACACTCACTAGCCTAATAGTTTTGTGGTGATATACACACTTCTGGGGCAACTAATGTCAGCAATGTAATGCCTTCAGAGTCATAGCAATGTGTTTTAAACCACGATAATGTTGTACCAAAGTAAAATAGCACTCAAACATACGAGCATTCAAGGCATCTCATACATTGCTCCAGCAGTTTTCACATTGTATGTTAACGCCGGGTCCGGTCAGATGTGTACAAAGTATTATATAAAGGAACAACTTGAACTGGACAGCAGCCACACTCGCACACATGCAGAGGGGTCCACTCAGTGCAAGCTGCTCAGCTGACTGTAGACATGCTCCAAGATCTGGGAGTAGGCCTGATCTTTTGGGGCATGGCCACTCAAAGAGCCCTGAGGAAGAAGATAGAAAATCAAAACAAGTTAGGTCAACCTCAGCTGGGTCACCTGGAGGCGGGAGTGTGACGCTGAAAGTCCCGAAACAGCCCGAGGATCCCCGGAACGTCGCTTAGTGTGCGTCCAGGACAGAGTACAGTTTCTGTCAACCATCCTACCTTGATCTTGTCCATCATGGTAGTGTCAGGACACCAGTACTGGCTGAACTGGACTAGATCGGGAGCTGCCCTGTAGTAGTCAACCAGCAGCATCTGTGGAGGAATGACAGACATTGATTTACTGTATCTGCAAAAGCACTTGAATTAAGGGTATCGCTTTATTTTGGATAGTCCACCGTTGACTCTCAACAATGTATCAGGAGATATTCAACAGTTATCATGTACACCTGCTCAAATTACTGCCAATAGACTGTTGGTAGATGGTCAATAACTTTAACTTAAGGTTAACTTTAGGCACATAAAGAACTTGGTTAGAGTAAGGGTTATGGGACAATAAGGCAATCGACCCGTGAAACAATTCCATATGTAGGAATGTGTTTCTCCCTAGCTGATAGTCAACAGCTAGTCAGTTAATATCGTCTGTTGATTAGCGCTTGAGATGCCCCTACTAGTGGTAGGTTACTCGTCTGTTGAGACAAATCTCGTTGATGGTCAACCGACATGCTGTAGAGCAGGGGTGGGGAACCATGTGCCATGGAGGGCCGAGAGGCCGCAGGTTTTCATTCCAACCAAACACGACACCGTGTGATTTCACTGATTAACACGCCTTCAACCAGAGAGGAGGAGCTAACCAGTGAAATCACCTGGTGTAGTGTTTGGTTGGAATGAAAACCTCCACGGCACAATGGTTCCCCATCTCTGCTGTGGAGAGTCAACAGTGGACTATTGAAATAAAGTGTTGGTGAATTAAGAGCAGAATGTGAACCCAGGTGCCGCTGCTATATGCTCTGGGACACAGCAACAGTCACGTGTCTTAGTCGTTTTCAAAACTACATGTCTATATGCATTTTTTTAGTACATTGATAGCTACAGCACCAGTACCATCTCATTAAGGACATCACTGGTGAGAAAGTTGTCCTGTACGTAGGTGACCTCCACAGCCACTGGGATGCCATAGTCATTTGGCCGTTGCTGCCGGGAAGAGAGATGATGCTGGTGAGTTAACTGAAAACCGAAAGACATTGTTCTTCGTGAAACCATGAAATCTATCTCCAGTTGTAGGGGTAGTGCCAGAAACTGGAGCACTGACATCTGTCTCAATTAACACTGTCTAGGCCTGACAGGGAAAGTTTAAGAGTTATGCCTGTGTCCTCACCTCAGGTGGTGGTACAACCCAGAATGGTGTTATCGTGGATGCCACACCTTGATTGCCGTGATAATATGGGCCTGAAAAAGAAAAGAGGGATGAAAGCTCAGCGGCTCCAAGCCCTTCCCTGCCTCATGGTTAGAGCCGCATGTCAGCAAACAGCCGCCATGAGGAAGTGTCCTCGTCACTGAATCCCTGCCAGCTCCAGAGCACCACCCTTGTAGCTGACTCTGTGCCCTTATCTCCCTGTGGAGGAGCTAATCAAAAAGAGAATTCCCGTACAGGGATCAATAAACTGTCGTGTCGTCATTATTCTCATTCTTGCCTAGACCGAGCCTGAGGACTCCAGCAGGTACTGACCACAGATGACTCCCAAACAGGGCTGGAAGCCATTGCTTGACCCCTGCAGCCTCAACTGGTGGTCCATCTGGGAGTCGATGTCCTGGAGGGACGGCAGGGCCGGACCTCGCGGATGACTGTGGTACCAGCCCACCAACGACAGGCCGCGCATGAACAGGTTCTGACAGATCTGGAATACAATAAACATGACGGAGGTCTAATCTAAACAAATTGATGGGCCTTACTTTTCTTTCATTGTATTTCACTTGTATAAGTAAATAAATGTATACAGGTAATTATTATGGACATTGCAATGACATCGCACAGTAGAACATCACTGAGGAAATGCATATACAATTGTAATTACGGGGCAATTCTTATCTCTTATCTCTCTTCTTATCCAAAATCTACAATGCATTCAGAAATGCCCTTCAGTGTAATTTGCAGTTGAAAGGCTTCTAGTTGCATGTACCAACTACAAAGTGTAAAAAATTCATAAAAGACATTTATGCATTGCTTGCTCTGTAAACCGGTCAGTTTGGATGCCTGAAGTTCAGATAAATGAGGCTCTACTGTGCTGTTACCAGCTGTTGTGACAAAACATGTGCAGCACCGATTTAAGGTTTTGTAGATTGTAGACCGGTGGTTCTCAACCTGGGGGTCGGGACCCCCCAGTGGGTCATGAGTTAATTTTGTGGGGGTCGCGAGATGATTTATGGGATTTAAAAAAATAAAAAAAATACAAATCTACTGTACACATTTATTATCATGTCAGTTTTTTTCAGATTTTTCTCAGATTTCGGATTTTTTTCTTGCCAAATACTGAATAGTTTTCAGCCTCTATGCCTCTTCTGATAATCAAATGAAACAACTTGAAAAGGGGAAAATCCTTCTTTGGTTGAACTGAATCACTGTCCGTGTCTTACCTCCTCTTCAACGGCAGAAGCGGAGTCTCTGTCTCCCAGTCTGGTTCGACAAGGGAAGGCCCTTAAGACTGTCAGTACTGAAAGACGGGGACAGCAACCACATGGGAACAGCAAAGACATTTTCATGTGCACACCTATACATCATCAGTGAGCTTGCTCATGAAGTTGAAAGTTTTTATTTGATGTCCCTTTATTATGTCTGGAGTCTTGCGTCAAATATGTCTTGCCTATGTGTAAAGTTTTTACGTCTAAAGTCTTATTTGACACACACGTCAGAGTCTTATAAGCATTTACTCACGTTGTGTGTTGAGCATTTACTCACGTTGTGTGTTGGTGTCCCATCGTCCTCCGAGATACCCCACCACCTCACTGGTGGTCAGGTGACAGTGGAAGTCCTGGTGAGGACAACAACAACAAAAGCAGTAAACTGAGTCGCTAACGGTTCTTTGGCAATTATTTGCCTCTTTGAAATATGGTTGCCGCTTACCATTAGCAGCATTACATTACTGGACACGGCTACATTGAAAGGTTGGAATCTGTTGATGGCTGAGAAGGCCGATAGCTCCACTAGTGTGTGTGAATCTCTGAGGATACAAGTCGACGTCAATTATGACACAATTAAAACGCAGTAAGCACATAGCATTGCACTGATTACTGTCCGAATAAAAAGCCGGTACCTTGCAGCATCCCTGTTGCCCAAGGTGCAGTATCTGACAGGAATCCTTTCTCTGTCGGTTCTCCGTGGCACCATGATGTCTGTCACGGTAAAGATGACTTTATCTAACATCTCTTTTCCACACTTTTCTAGTTTTGCTAAAACCACAGAATCGCAAAACTACAGTAGATCAAACAAACCAGCCTCTTCAATTTCTATAACTTTTCATGCGACTTTCGTCATTGCTGAAAATAGTTAATAATAGAATACAACACAATATGTCATACCGTGCAACCCGGGTTTGGCATTCTTGTTCTTCTCATCTGCCTGCACAGCTGTCTTTCCTTCCTCTTCGTCCTCATCATCATCCTCTTCACTAACCAGGCTCTGGCGTCACAGGAAATAAAAACAATGACAATATTTTGGGGTGGGATTTGGGATATTATTATAATTTATGTCATTGATTTATTAATTTTACTCTCTCGTGACTCTGAGACTTTATTTTACACAAAGTTCTCTTTTTTTCTCCTCCGTCCTTCTTTCATAATCAGCGCTCACTTTGTTCCTCCTCTGCTCTTCCTTTCTTCTCTCTGCATGTCAACAGTCGTGTGCGACCGAGACCAAGAGCCCCGTCTCCGTCCTGATCCTTCACAGCCTACATGCACGAATCATCCTGTGCTCCACTGCGCAACCTCAGAGCCATTGTGTATCGCTCTGGATAAGAGTATTTGCGTAACGTTAATGTTACTAAATTCTCTCACCATGTCTGCACTGGGCTGGTACTTGTGCAGCCAGCTGGTTTTGTACTGGACCAGCTTCTGTCCCCGGTAGCGTACCGAAGCCCAGCCGCAGCCGGACTTCTTGGCCGGGTTGACCAGGCGCTTACAGTGTGTCGCCCAGGCACTGGGAGAGTTGAAGATCTGGCCAGTCTCCACCCAGCGGATTTTCCCATCATTCAACAGGTCCCCCACAAACTTCTTACCCTTAGGGGGAGAGAAGAAGGACAATTGCAACAACAACAAAAGAGATGTGCGTTGGCTCGCCTCTTTGAAACCAAAACACTATGTATTATAACACGTGTGTTATTACCAGGTAGTGTATGGACAGCACGCCGTCCCCCGGCTCCACCAGCCCATCCTTCAGCAGCACTCGCAGGGTGATGCCTCTCCGGGTCAGCAGGGAGCCCCGGCCGGAGCTGGACCGCAGGTCTGCCTCCTCTCCTCCACTCAGCTCCTCCTCATCCTCCTCGCCTCCATCCTCCACCACCTGTGGAGAGCTGGGTGGCTCTGAGCCTGAGGACACACACACACACAGGTATCTTCATGTGTTGCAAAGACGTCTGTTAGAGAGACGGGTGTCTACATTGTTATTCACTCATCTTAATGTTGAAGACCGAACCACAACCTTGAAACGATATATGCTGCATGCATTTCCTTTAAAGGGGCATCTTGTCCGGAGATCAAGCACATGACTTTCAGTTAAACACCTTTATATTAAAGTATCAGGAGGAAGCCCAATAATTCTACAATCATTTGTAGTGTCTCTAACGGAAGCTCCATTGTAATGGCAGCCACCGTCATTCATACTCGCAGTAAATATGAAAACAATCCTACCTTGGCGAAAGAAACAGACAAAAGACAATCTCACTTGGCGTTTGGTTCATTTCCCCGTTGTGCTGCCACATGCGGCCGGCCTTTTGTTTTCACGTCTCCGCAAGCAGAAGAGGCCTGGTCCCCACTTCAGTCCGCTCACAATCACAATACAATACTACAAAACCCCCCGTTTCATTATCCTCACCCATATTCCTGAACGCGTCGGAGAGCGCCTTTAAGTCCGGCTCGGTCCAAAGCTGCTGGTTCTGGGGGAAACCTCGAGGGGCCGAGCCCACGACACACCGCACGGACCCGCCTCGCCACACTGGCGACTAACAGCGATTATTCAAACACATAAAATGAAGGCGTCTGTCTCCGCGGTGTA
>OMOT01088414.1:13358-30756 GCA_900312575.1 Acanthochaenus luetkenii | reverse complement strand
GCTTTAATGTCATTCCCCCTCCCCTTTCTCTCTCGCTCGCTCCCCGTCCTTGTCACTCACCCTGTGTTCTTCTTCTTCTCCTGTCTGCCATTATTCACGCGCTCGTTAGCCGCGAGGTAATACGCCATTTCAGACCCGGGGATCCGTGTCGGGCGGTGAAGAAGAAGACCCAGTGGTACTGAAAAACGCACTAATGTCGGTTTCCTCCGGGAAGATAAAGTGTCTCGCGTTGTTGTCGTCGTCGTCGTTGTTGTTGTTGTTGTTGTTGTTTTACCAGCGCATGCGTGAACCATCCGCTATTCTGGCGGGTTGAAACGGGGAGAAGCTAAACAAAAGGTTTGTTCTGTGTGAAACAAGACGAAGTGGTTCAGGGAAGGAATTCAGTCGTGTGGCGTAAAGTGCACGTGCTTGTCCCGTACTTGACTGTTGTGCTGTGTCTTTTCCCGCCGGCGGGGGGCAGCAAACCACCAGCTGGTCTCTTAACGTCTGTTTCACTGAAGACTGAACTGAGTTAAAGGAAAAGGTGCCCTCTATAGTCCAGCTTCCCGCGGTCCGCTACCATATCCACGTTGAAATGACGAAGCGGAAACAAATACGGGGCGCTTCAACAGTAGGTATACAATCTTTGATAATAATAACGAGAAACAAAGATGTATAATTTCAGCCACAAACGTGCAGCCTTGACCTAAAGTGTTGACTGGAAAACAGGAAAAAGACGATTTAATAATACAGTGAGTTGGCTATTAATAGCCCAACGTACTGTATGTAAAACTTGTATTTTGTATGTATGTATATTTATCATACTTCCGAATATTGTTGAGATATATGTTTCAATTTTGTTTGGCAAACATGCACTTGCAGATATATTGTCAACAGCGGAGGAGGAAGAAAATGTATTTCCAGTGTCAATTGTTTTTATTTTTGAATAAATGTCAAGGCCTACATGTATTGTGTTTTTTAATGTTATTATGTAGTATATTTTGAGACTTGTCTCCAAGGATATTCATGATCCAATACGTGTGAAATGTGTTTAGTATAATGGTATCAGCCTCAGCGGGTTCCGGGCCCAACCTGAGGGGTAATTTCCATCCTTGTGAAACACGGAGCACCTGTCAAATTGAAAACGCCCACCCACCCAACGAACCGACCAATCAGCGGAGAGGATGCTGTGGCTGCCCTGTCAGACAGGTGACGTACAGCCCCCCCACCCACCTGTCAAAGCCAAGGGAGCGTTAGTCCGGTCAAGCAGAGCCCGCAGGCGAGTTTAATGGGACATTCCACCACACAGACCGCCTGAACTATCGGATATAATTTGTTGACTTTACATTTTGACGACTTCATCATCTCGTGATCAAGTCACCCCTGACCCCTCCCCCCATCTGACGCTGCTCAGGATGGCGAAGCGAGCAGGGCGACAGAGGACGCAGCTCCCACACTGCTACTACGAGGGATACCTGGAGAAGAGGTCTTTCAAAGATAAGGTGGTAGCCCACTGGAGATGAGGAAGTGGTTGTTATTTTTGCTGTGCAAGATAGTCGGATGTTCCTTTGACTGATCTCAACTGCAACAGGTTCCGTCCTCCTCTCCCTTTTCTTTCATTGTTTCACCGCTGATGTCGGGTGTTGTGTGTCTTGGTTGGAGTTCCTCTCGAGACACGTGCGTCGTGGGAACACAACACGTTCTTAAAAGTCCTCAGGGAAAAAGCTATATTTTACACAACTATTGTATGGTCGATATTTGAAATGACTTGAGACAGACTACTTACTTTTGAAAGGTGGTTGTTGACGGTGGTGACGTGGTGTGTGTGTGTGTGTGTGTGTGTTTGTGTGTTTGTGTGGTTGTGGGTGGTTCCAGGTGAATGATTGGCATCTCACCAATGTGCAGAGGATGCCATGCCAATTTTAGAAGGATCCTCTTTACACTCCAAGTAGACCTATAAAAGTCTTAATACTGTGTGTGTGACGGGGACTCTCCCGAGGCATAGCTTTATTTTGATGTTCAGTTATGTATTGCTTATCAATGCATTTATTGCTTTGATAAACATTTGCAAGCCGGTGCAGCCACAAACCTGACCTGGCTGGTTTAATGATTAACTCCAGATATCAGAAGCGTTTGGAGTGACACCCTCGACTGGGAAGGTTCAGTGTTGTTTTCCATGGGCGGAGTAGCCCGACATGATGAATAGTTTCTGTTACGTGTGAGGCTGTGGTATGGACTTTGATTTTCCAGTGGTAGGTGAGCGGCTGCGGCATTTCTTTCTCTCCAACTGGTCTGACTGCTTTTCCGCTCAAGGTGCCATAAAGAGGCAATGCGGGCTTCCCATACAGACTGAATAGTATTATATAATTTTACATCCTTAACATTTTATGCAAGTGGTTGATCTATTTCAGTTCTGTATATTAACGTGAAGCTGATCAAATGACTTCGGGAAATACTGGTACCACAGTTAACATATACTTCAAATCTATCCTACCAGTTCAGCCACTGACACCACATATTGTTTTACTAACAAAGTCACAACCTGTTGATTTGAAGTCTAATCCGGGAATTGCAGGACTTATCACCTGCATTGATCCACAAACTCACTTCTTTATTTCCTTGTTGTGTGTCATGCGTTTTGTTTTCTTGTCGTCCACACCTGTCTCTTTTTTGCCATTGTGTTTACTACAAATGAAAATGAATCACATGTTGTTCTTCTCCCTATCTGTGTTCCTTCCTTCTGTCTTCCTGTCTGTTTCTGCGTCTGGTGGGCTATTTCTGTGTCTATCTGTCTTTCTGTGCGTCTGCGTGTTTGTGCAGACATCTCGGAGACAGTGGACATGCCTGTGCGGAAACACGCTTTTCTTCTTCAACAGCAACAAAGACACTGATGTAAGTTCCCTGGTAGAGGATTGAGTTAAGAAAAGGGATGGGCTGGGACTGTTCTTGATAAAGCCAACCAGTGCGTGTGCATGTGTGTGTCACCAGTACATAGAGAAGTTGGACCTCAGTGGCTTCATCTCAATAACAGACGACTACAGCCGGGACCGTAACTTAGACGCAGCCAGACTCAACCTCCGGCTGAAGGATGGAGATATCAATTTTACTGTAAGGGAAAACATGGCTAATACGTGAATCTAATCTAATACTGTCCTGAACTGTGAAAAATCCACCCATTTATTACACTATTCATAGTTTTTCTCTCCTCCATCCTTCCTACAGGCCCCCAGCCTCGAGGCCCGTGAGCTTTGGAAGGCGTACATCCATTCTGTGCTTGAGGTCTGTGTCACATTGATGTTTGTTTTGTGCCTTTGTTATCAGCAGACAACAATAGAAGTGTTTAAAGTATGATATCTTAAAGGGACTTTTCTCACGAAGATTGTAACAGCTAGAGTTTATTCGGGCTATGTAGAAATAAACATGATTGATTGATAAGAGTTTATTCGGGCATCCCATCAGTTGCATACAGAATTGTATTATCATAAATTACAGTATTTACAATTATTATACTTGCGATTATTAATTGTTCACCAGAGTTTGACGAGACAACAAAACCGATGTTAAGACGCTGCCAGCCCAGTTGTAGATAATTGCACTTTTTATTTGCAAAGATGAATTGAAAACAAAAATCCCCCAGTTGGCTGTATGTCACTTATATGTGCCTGTGAATTGCGGCTGTTGTACGGCCGCGGTGAACTCTGCCTGTGTGTCTCCCTCTAGCTGTCAGTTCCCTCCTCCCTCAACCTGCTGCCCGGCCAGATCAACCTGCTAAAAGAGGCAGTGGAGAAAGAAAAGGAAAGAATAAAGACCGCCTCTCCTCCTGCTGCCACACCTGCCACCAGCTCTAATCCCTACCTTATCCTCCAGGCAGACATGCCTGCGTGAGTACAGCTCAGTCATCCAACTCTGGGTCTCAGACAAGACGTTTGTGGGTTTTCATTTCCTACTTTCTCTTCTTGTCGTAATACGCTTCGCTCGAAAGCCAGAAATGAACATATTCTCAAGCAGCCACTGCATCTGGGAAGTCTGTGCTTCTTTCTCATCACTATCTTCGCTGGCTTCCTGCAGGTGTTACCACCAAGTGTCCCGTATGGAGGCAGTGCTGATGTTGGAGAGACAAGCTGACAAAGGAAACCTACTGCTGAGGCCTGGGAGGGACGGAAACTCCTTCGCCGTCACCACCCGACAGGACCTTAACGGGTAGGTACACACACACATACACACACAAAACACACACATGCGCACACACAGACTTGACACACACGTCAGAGGAGAAGAGTGGACAACATTACAGGACCACCATCAGCGTGGGAAGTATTTATGGAGGCATTTCCTTTACTTTTAGTCTGTTGATTCGTTCAGTCGTGTCCTCTCCCTTTTGTCTGTCTCCCTCTCTCTGTCTGTCTCCATCAGACCTATAGTCAAACACTACCTGGTGACCCGTAAACATGACGGGGGCTTTACCATCGAAGTGGACAATCCTGTGAGTATTAAAGAGACACGCTCAAGGCTCGGTCAATATGTACAGTATGTGCCACAGTAAGAGACCGATCTCTGGTCTCCTTGAGTCGATTCAAACGATCAATAACTTAAGAGGAACCCTTTGTAGTCCTTTGGGCGATATTGTGGCAAATGATGACCCAGGCCAGAACCGCCTCATCATGGTTCCAAGCCTCTGCTATTACACATTAAGTGCATATTTTGGCTACTTCACGCAGCACACGGTCAGCCTAGATTTAGCATGAGTAGGGCCAAACAAATGTAATTAGGTGCTTAATGGATTCCTGTTTCTTGTCATCAACCTCTATGGCACATTTGAAAGCGCCATGCAGGTTTCAAACACAGTGCATTTCAAGTGAACAGTGATAAAACAACTGAAACACTGTTAAGTTCATAAACCAGGTACGCAAAATATGGAAGATCCACATTTGACCTGCACGATGTCGATAAGAACTTTCATATTTACTTTGTGGCTATTATGGTTCAGTTGGTCTTAACCCTGTAAGTGCCGAGACTCAAACGGCAGCCCAAGATATTCCATCACATCTCTTTTGTTGCCTGTATTTCTGTGGTTGTCCTTTAAAAGTTGTTAAAAACAGTTGTCCTGGATGCAGATCCCGTGCGCCACGCTGCATGATGTGATCAACGTCCTGGTGGAAAAAACTGGCGGAGCTCTGACACCTTTCATCACGGAGGGGGCGTACGAGAAGAACATCAGTACGAAAGAGGACACTCGCTCACTCACTTCCTCTCTTAGTTACTCGCTTACTTCCCTCTTTAACCATAGTCGACAACTAACCCTGTGTCATTGTCTACCATGGGTTATATACCATATATAGTTGTAGTCTATTATTTTGGTCTCTAATACATTACATTCACATCCTGGCTCTCTCTACAGCATTTATTCAGTCCGATGAAGAAAATGGAGAGACGAGTGTTCAGTGTGCCTCGTCAAACCCTGTCCCTCCAAAACCAGGTACCTTGTCCGCTAATTCAAAGAGACACACACTCAAAACACACACGCCCGCACGCGCACACACATGCACGCACCCACTAAAATATTTAGACTGTTTGCCAAACCTGTTTGCTTTGGCATAGGGAATGCCATTTGTCCTACATGAGCATTTGTGAAGTTCAGTGAGAGCAGGAAGAAATTCCTCCTCCTACATCTGCGTTGTTTTGCTTTGGACGTTTCAACTCCAGCATTTTTAGCAACAATGCTTCCTTTTTAGATCCTTGTTAAAAAATATATATTTATTTCAACTTTCATTTATCTGGGGAGTGTCTGCTGAACATTAATGCTCTTTTTCAGCACTTACCGCTTCGCATTCTCATTGAAATGCATTTACACTTGGGATCTTCCCAGTACAGCCACAGTCTTTTACCGTTGGCTACTGAGCAGCTCCACCGGAACATTTGGGGGGATAAGTGCCTTGCTCAAGGGCACATTGACAGCAACTGTTGCTTCCTTTGGATATTTCTTATGTCGCCCACATAATAATAATCAAACATTATGTCTCACTGTAGCTCCAAGAGAATATATACCAGTCCCTGAACCAGAGTCAGAGACAGGAGAGAACCTGTATCTGAATGACATGCGTGAGTAGCGCTCTGCACCCATCAGTCCGTCCATCATCATTCCTGCCATTCGCACTTCTATCCACGTTCAAACATAAACAACAGGTGTGACTTCATTTTTCCGCGGCTGTTGCTGACTAATGTCTGTGTGCCCAAACAGTGGAGGAGAGGGGAAAAGAAACGTTCTCGCGCTCTCATCTGCCAAGTGAGTTAGTCCCTCTTTTTATTATCTCAGGCATTCACATTAAGAATATTCTCTTTACCTGAATTAATGTCTCATCTCATGTTTATTATTTGTATTGCCAAGAACTCATTTTGAACCTCACCTATAGTGGTTATAGAGCACAGCTGTAAGTGCTCTAGGTCAATACATTCAGACACAATATAATCGTACACACTTTAGAGCCTTTAGTGTTTTAAAGAGCTATTTGAAACGGTGTAAGATACTTAGAAGCAGTGTACTGTTCTATTTTCCTATTCTGTGATCATAACTGTAGTCATTAATAATCTATTGTGATTTCAGTGATTAATCCTCTTTACCACCGAGTTCTCTGCCCAATGATTCTACACAAAGCTCCTATCTATCTCATACAACAATACTCTTATTTATTCGTGATGTGTTTTTCGGTGTCTTACAGGGCTTGAGAGGAAAGCTCCAAAGCAAGCAATGATTCCTCCTATTCCTGCTCCTCGCTCATCCGCTGCTTCCTCCTCCGCCTCCTCCTCTCTCCCACCATCCTACACAGACAACCCAGATGGGAAGATGAGACGCCTCACTGTGTCTTCAGTCCCACCTGACCCTCTGGTGCAGAGTAAGTCCCCACTTGTCATCGGGCCTACACTGGCAGTGAGTCAGTCCATGCTAAAGGGCTTTACCCACTTCAGAGCGCCATTGTGCCTCGGACAGAAATGCGTACGCATACAGTACAACATGTGGCATCTCTATCCATCTTTTGCTGTTATCTATCCTCTCTGTTATTAATTTGCCTGTGAAAGCTTGTGGTTTGACACAATCGTGTCTCGCCCGCAGCAATATCAGAGGAGCTGAAACTGAAGTTGGAAAAGAGGCGATTGTGTCAAGAGTGACCTCCTGGTGGGAACAACGCCAGGCCTCCATACAGGGCCACTCCCTTAAGTCCCAGTCTCTCCCTGGTGGATGAACCAACGCAGAATCAAAATGCTGTCATTTTGTTAATGCTCATCTCCGTTAAGATTCAGACTTGCGAGGGCGAATGTCCCGCTTCCGCCTCCTCTGCACGGTGGCTGAGTCCGCTGCTGCTCCTCAGACGGCTGTAAGCAGCAAAGCCTCTCAGAAGATTAACACGTTATTGATTCCTCCTCCTTGGAAACTCACTAGCGAATTAACTGACTGTAAATAGGAGTGTACATGTCACATTATCTTGATCACATACATTATCACCATGTTTCTCCTGTATAGTTAGCACTTTTACCTTGAAAACACCTTGATTGTTTTATAATCAGATTTTATATATTTTTTTGTAGTGTCATCGGCTGTTGTGTAAGAAACCTTGTTTTGTGTATTTGTAATATTTAAAATCGGTCTCCTAGCTAACAACCGTTTCGTTATTCTGTGCCAGTCACTCTGCCTTCCGTGTTACGCCACACTTGTTTTTATACTCGTCGGACCAGAAATCCACGAACAAAGTGCTCTTACTCCTTTATTACCTCAATGACTGATACAGTATAGTGGAAAAATTAAACGAACTATTTACAATATGTTGTGTAATTACTTTAGCGTGTGGAATAAAGTTAAAATGATTCCCAACTGGAAGTTTCTTTAAAGCATTGCAGGCTATAGGTATTTAGGGGACGCATACAGAAAGAGCAACATGACAGATCCAAGACTGTACCATACACTGTGACATGAAAGCTACCCAGAGATCAGGCGGTGCACAAACAGGGACTTTATAACATCAGTAAACACTTATCACCTATCGCCCAGGTAGACCCCAAACCTGGTTAGCAACTCTCACAATACAGCTTGATAGCTGAAGCTACAGGCTAGTTACTTGATATATTAGGGCTACGGACAGCATCGGGCTGGTCCACTACTCATAATGGCTTCTCTCTTCAGGAAATAAAACATTAGGACACACATACACACAGTACAGTACAGTCAGATCCAGGGTGAATAGAATGTGTACAGTACAGACAGCCTTGAATACATGTCCAAACACTCCATGACTCCTAATGCAAGCAACACTGTTTTTGAAAAACAGTCCCGTCTATCGGTTGTCAGGTGAAAACCAACAGCCAACACTGATTTTGATTAAGAAAATGAACAGAGCCTCAGTAGGAGGCTGAAGAACAGAGTTTGCTGCACACAGTAGTATGGGACCCGACTATAAAGTGAACTGCAGCGCATAATGTTATTCTACATGGGTCCTTGACAAGTAACGCAATACCACATCTCTAATATGTGTTAGTTAATCTCTTTAACTTCTAACTTTAGAATCCAGTTGAATATATTCCTGATTAGTTTATTTTTGGGGGAGTAGCATTGTCTACAAGCAGGTTGTTATTTGGGTTACAAGGGTTTCAGTGCGTTGACTTTATACTATAGAAAAAAAGTAAAGAGGCAGAAGATTCAGTATGTGCTGATAATGACTACTGATCTATAGTTATATGGACACTGACACAAGACATTGTTTTAAGTTGAAATAGGGAGACCATGTCTTGCACTTAAATATTAGCATGTTGCTATGGATCACCCGATCTGGCCTTTTCGTTTGGATATGAGATTAGGAAGGCACAGGGAGAGAGCAGAGTGAGACGAGGCAGAGCTTGACCCTACACCTGCAGCTGGCTGCATGACAGTATGACAGCAGGTTTGGTGATGGAATGGGAGGGCAGCGGCCAGCGCTAAATCATTGCTCTAGTAGCAGTGGGACAGTGCTAAACAAATGTGTAGAGAAAACAAGTAAGACTGCACTTAATGTGTCCCAAGCATCACAACAGCCAAGAGTCATAAAACGGAAGAATTCTGTCACCGAGGGGTCAGACGACTCACTTATTCCCCAAAGTGTTTTTTGCCGTCACGCAACACAGACGTTGCATTTGGAACGGCCTAAGCCATCATATTGCAGTGATTTAACTCTTCCATGATATGGCTTTGACCGCAGCCAGGGCAGAGGTAATGTTCTGCAGCAGGTAACCTGGTTGGGCAGAGCTGGGCAGCCGTCCAGCCGGTTTGGTGGACGGGTCTAAGTGAGGCTGGCGTTTGAGCTGCTGGTGCCACTGTTCTTCCTCTGGCCGCTGTTCACCACGCTGGGAACCTGTAGGCCCGTCTGAATAGAGAAGCTACCGTTCCACACCTGCAGGGGGCAGCAGATCAACAGTCAAACTAAAAAACTAAACAAAAGGGAACATAACATGGCATTCCTTTAGCTAACAGACATTATTTATTTTAAAACTATAGTAATTTCTCACCATGAAGGCTGGTATGATTGGCTGCTGGAACTTGGCTCTGAAGGTGTGCATCAGCTGCTTGGTTTTGGAGTTGTAGAAAGACAGTATACCTGGAGGGAAATGAGGAGAATCATACATATTTATTGTATATGTTGTGCCAAGTGCCACAACATGTTTAAATAAAAGCTGTTGTTTGGATAAAAGCCTCCGTCATCATTTTCCAGTAACCATCTGCTCATGATGCGGCTAAATTGGGAAAGGACTTTCCACTAGGGATGGGCTGATCGAAACTGGTATCGATACTTCGATACTCGCATACTACTCATTTGGTATTGATTTCAATGTTATTTTTAATCCAAAATGTGGTTGCATCACTCAAGCGTCATAGTTCCCCACTACGAGGTGGGAAATTCCCCAGTTCCAGAAGTGACAGCAGTCATGAAGGGGCTTTAGTTTCATGGACTTTACAGTTTACAATGTCCAGAGGTTTTACAAGACAATTCTTCAACATGTTCCAAAAAAAACCACCAGATTTCTTGCACTCAAGGCAATTCAGAGACTTTTTCAATTTCTGATTGTTGGTTTAATTTTACTTATGAATTAATAAATGGTTGTTTGTCTCTTTTGGTCGATTATCTTCTGATACACTGCTGTAGTGTGTTGGTCATGTTAAATAAAAATAACATGAATGTAACTGCTTTGGGGTCAATTCTTAATGTAAACATTAATAAAACACCAGGTTTGAGGGTTCCTTGTACAATTTACAGCATTAGTTATCTGAGAATCTCTTTCATATCCAAG
This sequence comes from Acanthochaenus luetkenii, assembly GCA_900312575.1. Taxonomy (NCBI): domain Eukaryota; kingdom Metazoa; phylum Chordata; class Actinopteri; order Beryciformes; family Stephanoberycidae; genus Acanthochaenus; species Acanthochaenus luetkenii. The sequence goes on along the minus strand of OMOT01088414.1, from coordinate 20,469 downwards.
CAAAATTGGTATTGTAACTGAAATATCCCTAACCGAATAGATACTGAATCGAATCAAGAATCGAATCGAATTGGGACCTTGTGAATCGGAATCAAATTGATTCGGAAAATCAGTGGCGATACCCAGCCCTAGAGGGATGTGCTTATTTTGTATAGACAAATCATTCATCAAATTTACAGAAAACGTACTATATCGTGATATATATCGTTATCATGATATAAAATTACCCATATCGTGATAGAAGATTTTGTCCATATCGCACAGCTCTATTAATTTGTGAACATCCAACTAATCCAAACACTGCCAAAGGTCATCAGCAGGGGGAGATCATGTAGAACTTAAAGTAATACGATTTCACTAATCTACGGAAGAAGTCAACTAAAGACGGCAAAAACATAGCGGATTATTCACAGCCTGGTATGACTGCAGTCTCTTGTGACACCGTGGTCCAGCCAGCCGCTCTTTATATTGTGTTGCGTGTCTAATGGGAATCTTCACGGTACTTACCCAGCATTGAGGCAAAATAACTGTATTCTCATAGCGTTTCGTCAAATATAGCGGAGCTCTATATTTGGTCCCGATTACATACAGAGCCACGCTCGAGATAAAAGCTGATGATCCATCACATAAAACGTTTTTCTGGTTGTAAATCAGTGGAGTAATTAGTGCGACTGAAAACTGTTGTAGAACAGGCAGTTCAGAAATACAATAGAGTTTTGTTTGTTCTGTGTTTGTTTGCGTTTGTGTGAATGATGTAAAATACGTCCGTAATGCAGTTCTGCTGCTTTTTTGCAGCAATGGTGATAGAAACGATAGATGAAAATATCTACAGATATAAATGTTTATATTGTTCCATGATGTATATCGGCATATCGAACAGCCCTAACTGCAGTACCGTCTTTGCCCTGCACCAGAGAGAAAATTGGATGTGCGTGTAACTTTTGAGAAATACTAAAGATTTCAGCCCACTCCAAACATTACAGAGCTTTTTAACAGACCAAAACAGTGCTCATCTGTGATCATTCACTGACTCTATATGTCTTGTGCATTTATCCATCTTACCCTCCTCATAGTTGCAGTAGATTCCTATACGGTCTGGGATTGGGCAGTCCAGGGTTCGAGCTTTGTTGTTGTGCTTGGCTGTGAGGCTCTGCTGTAGCCAGTTGTTCAGATGGATGCACCAGGAGGCGCTGCTTTTCCCCAGTTGGTCAAATCGACCCATGCTGCGCAGGGCTACGCCCACGGCGAAGGCCTTGCTCTCCTTGTCAAACCGCACCTCCCAGTACTGCTGGCCGGCGTCGATCATGGTGTCAGCTGGGGTTTCACAACGAAGAACACATCTTCCTCAAGTATATATGTACAGTCAATACATTTCTGGAGTTACAATGTCCATGCCATCTGCATGAGTACCGCTTTTTTTTTTTTTTTAATGCTTGAGACACATGTCAGACTTTGTGCAGATTGGAGTTTTAGTTACATAAACATTTCTTGGAGCCAGAAATAGGGAGCTGAATCAGAAGGTAACCAGAACCGCCCACTGGTTTGCTAGCAGCTGGGTGGCTAGTGCGATTTTCCATAGAAATGGGGGAAGGACGTCTTATATCAACTAAAGGCAATAGACTGTGTTGAAAATCTTCTTCCGGCACCCACACTTACATAAGCATTACAGGGAAAAGGCTTAGGTACAAGACTGTGTACTTATACAGTGAGTGCAGTTACGGTGCATTTCCCGCTCTTCACCATTGGTGTGTGTACCAAAATCATTGTGCCTTTTTTCTAGTGGGTGACAGTGTACACTAGCCAAAGACCATAACTATCACTAGCTATAACATGTCCATGGTGCAACGTTAGCTGGTAGGTTTACAAGCAAGCGAAGTGATGTCTTGTTTTGTTCCATCATCAATGAAGGAGTTCCCGTTAGCTTCGCATGGAAAGTTTCCCCGCTACGTATTTGGGACATTCCAAACCAGGAAGTTGTACCTTGTTCGTATTGAATGGATGCTGGGTAGTGTAGTGTTCTATCGATTGAATCCCACAAAAATCAGGCCGAGGAATAAATATAACTTCGGTCCATAACTTGTTTCAGAATGGGAACCGTACAGTTCATAGTTTGCTCATATCAAGCAATCTGCAATGTATTGGAATAGACAGGAATGAACCAGAGCCGGTGGGGACGATGTCCACTTCAGCTCCCTATAATCTTATTGGTGGAGTTATACACGAATGGGAAGAGCCAAAGAACCACAATGTTTTGGAGTGCAAGTTAGCCAACTCTGGTCAAAATATAAATACAAATTATAAAATGGTAACAACTTGTTTTTTCATTCATTCATGACCCTGGACGATGAGCAGACCAGCTAACTAGCTTACCTAGATAGCTACGGTACAGATAGTATGGCTAGTTTGAACTTGGAAGGTCAGCTAGGCTAACTAACGTCGTTAGCAGTAGCAAGAGCGCTGGGCTTCATAATATTAGCTTCCTCCTCTCTTACACCCGTGGCACTGGGCTTCAGTCTAACATTAACCCAACCGATGAGATTATTTCTGCCCCCTAGAGCAGCTCTGTTCCCCAGAAATGTTTACGCAACTAAAACTCCAATCTGGACAGCGACTATTACTGTAGACTCTCGCAGTGCCTTGTTTTAGTAACAGTGTGCATGCTCACCCAACACCGTGTAGGACTCGGCTGTAAACCTGTCTCTGCCGACCCGGGCAGTAGGCGCTCTCTTGGGCGACATCAGGGCTGTCCTGATAACGGAGGAGACGGATGGTAGACAATGTCTGACTCTACAAAGATCCATCTTTCTGAGACTGAATCTGGGTTTGATGACGCGTACACGACCACATTCGTACAAACCTGGCCGGGGAGTGCAGAGGCGAGTTGGTCCTGTTCTTTTCCTTGCGCATGTCCTGTATCTTTCCTCCACCGCTGTCCCACTCCACGCTCAAGTCCTCCACCTTCAGGTTCTGGTGGGCTGAACCAGAGTCCAGTTTGAACATGAAGGCTGCAGGCGGAAAAGGAGACAGGCTTTATAGTAACACATTGAAAACTGAGAAACATGTGGCTGTGGTCAAAACCTCGTAACTCTCAACTTCTGTGATTTTCATGTTTTCACTTGAACTCTACGACCCTCAGGCTTTTGAAACATCTTAAAACACCACTGGATAAACTCCAAAATACATCGTGGTTCATCTAAAAACCGGTCCTTTAGTTCCTGAAAAGCGGACATTTTGGAGATACAAGGTTTTCACCCGACGGCAACAATATTCACAATAAAGTCACATGCCTATGTTGATCCCACTGTACTATTACAGCCTGATAATCCTGCTATTAAACATCCTCAGTAATCATTTCCCCCTACGAGCGGGTCAGCCGTCCACGCCCAGTATTCTCACCGTGTGTTTCTAGTGTAACAGTGTCCGAAAACTCTCCGGCCACGGCCTTGTTACACGCCCTCACTCTGAACGTCATGTACCGGGTGTCAAAGCGCAGGCCTGATAATGAAAACACACAAAATAAGCCAGTTGATTCAACGTCATCATAGTTCTGCAACAACCGCCACATCTCTTCTGACAACTCTCCTCCTACCGGTGAGTGTGAGGTCCATTTCTCGTATCCCCTCCACCACCATCCAGGGGTAGTCCTCTCTGATGCGAGGCGGACCCTCGTGGTTTGTGCGTCGATGCTCCAGTATGTAGTGCTCTATCTTGCCGTCAGGCTCCGGTAAGGTCCAAACTATAGTCACTGTATTGTCACACACCTGGCACTCTGACAGCTGGATCTCTGGAGTGGCTGGTACTGGAGGTAGGAGAGGGGAGACCCGTTTGTCAACCAAGGCCCGGTAAACTAAAGCAACTATGACCTGCCAAGAAATGTATTTTACCAGCCAAAATAATGAATATACATTTTGATATACGATACATCTCACCCTACCTACCTATGTTCAATGCTAGCTCCTGTATAGAATCAGGTACTGGGTGAAATATTCAATCAAGGGAGCAGATTCAGAAGTTTTCATTTCAAACTTGCTCACTCACTTATACAACGGATCAAGTTTGTATTTCATCACAAAGTGACCCGCCATGTGGGAATGATGTTACGTTTCAACCAACATTAGTCTAGTTTGGCTGCCTGTTGACCCATGGTTTAGCTCTGATTTCATTTACTGTGTACGGTGGTCAGCAGGGACAAAGTTAGAGAACGGGCAAAGACCAAAGACTGTATATAACCAAAGCGGTCAAATGTTATTGCCTCTGAAAGTTACCGGCCAGTGTGGCGGGTGACATTTACTGATTAGATCATATTTACCGGCATTTGGCGGGTGTTAATATTAGTACTGCAACACAGTCACAGTCTGCAACTCTGCCGTCAAACAGACCTGGGAGAAACTTGACGCCCTGCAGCATCTCTCTCTCCTGGCTGAAATCCACCATCAAGTGACTCATGTTGTCACTGGCTTTGGCCTTCAGAGAAAGGCGGAAGGCCGGGGCCATTGTCACACTGCAAACAAAGAGACACACAAAAAACACAAACACACACAGGGTGGAAGCGAGCACGATCCGTTATTCAACTGAATCAGAGGCAGAACTGTGAAGACAGCAGTCGGTGATTCTAATACTGTTCACTAACTAAAGGCCACTAAGTACAATGATGTCACTACCGCTCAACACGTCACCCTGATCAACACTTAAAAGCTGAGAGGGAACAGCATTCATACACGGAAGGGATGACACAGGACGGCACAGACTTGAGAAGACAAAGAAAAAGAAAGAGAAACGGGTGCAGTGACTACTCGTTTGAATGCATGCACGCCACATTATGGGATGGCTCATTGGTTAATGGATGCTATCCAACAAAACAAAAGAAAAAAAAGAAAAAGGGAAGCAATGGATAGCCGAGTACTATACCTATCCTTAATGTCTTTGGCCGCCTGGAGAGGAGAAGCAAGGGAAAAGGAGGAGAGAAGAGATACGGAGCGAAGAGAAAACTGAGTTGTGGCCCATCACGTTGGAATTCAACACTTACAACACAGAGCCGCCGGTGATTGTGTTAAAATAACGGTGCTGGTAGTAAGACACCACACAAGAAGGAACAATTAGAATCCACCGTCGTTCGTCAACATTTCGATCACAAAAACAGTGAGAACAGTGAGGGGGGGGGACGGGGGGACGGAGGGACACTGGAGTCGGCCAGTTACCTGCGTGAAGCCGTCCGTCTCAGAGGAGCAGAGCGTCTGGTTGGCCAGCTCCAGCAGCTCCTCTGAGCTCTCCAGGGCTTTGGAACAGGCACTCAGCTGACTCTGAGGAAGATACCAGGGTGAGCAAGTCAAAGAGAGTCCATTTGGAACGTCGCATGTATTTGTCTTCAGTATAATGGGACTATTATGTTCTCTGTGGTGGCTGTGGGGTTTGTTGCATTATTCAACAGTCGTGGCTTGGTTCCGAGGGTCCAGAGGCTTCGATGCACCAAAGAGTCATAAACAAAGACGGATAGAATGCCGTGAGAATGAAATAGAGGTCACTGGTGTTTGACGCGAACGGTACTACAATAATGTTATATTCCAGTACAGTTAATTGGGAAATTATTGCTGTAAAAACTAAAATAGTAACAAAAATCCACTAGTTGGTGACATAACTTTAAAAGTGACGACGACACAACTGAAAATAACACTCGATTCTGAATTGTATTTTACATCAGTAATATATTAACCACATTTTGGAAGAAGTTCGAGATTTCTGAAATATGGAGGCTGTAAAGACTTAAGACACCTTAATGTACCTAAAACCCTTTAAATGTACCATCTTTTGTTTAAAATGTGTGATGTCAATCATTAAGTACTTTCTCCCCATTATCTATTCACCTATATAATAGCCATATTGGCTAAATACCAAGTACACATACATTTTGTACTTTTATACTAAGCATTTGCGGTTATCCCTGTGATGGACTGGCGATCTGTCCAGGGTGTTTCCCTGCCTTCCCCCCAGATGCATGCTGGGATAGGCTCCAGCCCCCCGTGACCCTGAATAGGAGTAAGCGGATATAGACGATGGATGGATGGATTTTGCTGTTTTCTGTGTTATTCGACACCGTGTTTCGTTTGTTTTTGTTCAGGGAAAAAGCAACGGTGGTGAAATGTTCACTTTCCTCTACCGAGCCTTTTTTTTTCTTTCAGTTGGAGTTTGGAAAAGAGCTCGATGGTTTTCAATCAGTGAGTCGCTGTAAGGTTAAGCGGGGTTTCCCAAAACCCCGACTAGTAACGTGTCTTGCAGAAATATGACGCGTGACAGTTTGTGTTCACTGACACGGGGGGAAATGCATCAGTCGTTCAGCAATCAAGATACTGGAAGTTCTGATACAACTCAATGACATTTTGACCTGGAATTCCACCGCATGCCATAATATATACTGATCAAATGTCACTCAGATTTGCCTATTGACTGTAAAATACCCACCACAGCTGGAACAAGGTTGAAGTCTTTCACTGATAAATAAACATGCATGAATGTAAACAAAATAATATATATATATATCTTTAACGCAACAATATAATTTGCCGGGCAGTGAAGCGAAAGGCTGAAACAGCGGCGGCTACCTGCAGCTCGTACGTGCGGCTGGCCCTCTCCTGCTTGATGCGGGTCACCATGCTTTCCTTCAGCTCGTCCAGGACCGAGTGGAGGGAGCTGAACTCGGACTCCAGGTCCTCCTGGACTCGGCTGGAGTTGGCCTGGCGGCGAACACAAAACCGAATTAACAACAGGAAACGTCCCCCGGCAACCTAGACCGGTTAAGACTAATGACGACCCAACTCATTGGCAGACCGGAACAAACCTGGCCAGGTCACATTCCGGCCACACGTACCTCTAAGTTGTCCAGGCTCTGCTTGAGACTGCAGATGAAGTTTGTGATCTCATCGTTCTTCACGGCCAGCGTGTTGGTGATCTTGCGCAGAGATTCCTCGAGCACACAAACACACACACACACACACACACACACACACACACACACACACACACACACACACAGAGTAATCGGTTTAATTATCACACTGATGATGTTAGGTTGTGAAACAATACAGTCATGCAGCGTGCAGGAGGGGAGGGAAGACGC
>OMOT01088412.1:1355-24083 GCA_900312575.1 Acanthochaenus luetkenii | reverse complement strand
TCAAGAACCACCACTTTCCTTTAACCACTCATGGGGAATAGAGCCAATTTATTGAATACTAACATTGCACTCAGGTCATGTTTCGCTGCCATGTCAGTCACTGTTAGGCATTCAGAAAATGTAGAGAGCAGCTACAATAGTTGCAGCCATGGAAGTATTGTGTAAAAACTGTGTTATTGAAAAATGTGCAGGTATAACTAATATATACTGTATATATAATATAACGAGTGATATAAAGGGAAACAAAAGTTCAACCTAGCTTGAAGCTCCGTTTACCTCTTCCGTCATTTCATTACGTTTGTCAGGTGTATCCTTGTTTATACACAGCAGTTGTGACCGCTCAAGATGGCAGACATCTCAGTTTGGACATTCCCCTTATGTGTAGTCAACCCTGTGTGTCAGCCGAGCCTCCGATGTCCCTGCTCCTGATACTGACTCAGTGATGTGGAACATAGCTGGCTGAGATGTTGGAGGGCATGGGGAGAAGAGATTTGCTCCTCGGCTAAGCCTTTTCTCTGTGCCGATTCCTACTGGAAGATTTAAACTCGTACTTATATATACACTCTCAAACGGGCGAAAACACACGCACATTCCCTCTAGGCCCACACCGACCGGTTCTACTTTACTGCTATCAATCTCCTAAATCCACCCAGGTTTCTTTGAAAGTGATAAATTCAGCCATTTAATAGCCATAATTAATAATTCATTACACACTGCATGCCACATATTTAGATTAGGCAGCATTTTATCTGGGTAATAGTTGTCCCCTTGAATCTGTAATAAAATAACCTTTGAGGAAGAGTTCCCTCTTCCTCTTATTCGTGCGGTGGAGGATAGCACAGTGGAGCAACTCTCCAAGTAGAAAAGCAAGAAACCCATACATTTGTATTGAAAGTAGATTTTTTTTAAAGCAAAATGTTTAAGGCATTTTCAGATGCACTAGAAGCCCATACAATGTTCCATTAGCACAATATGGATACCAAGTATCTCAACCTCATCAAATATTCTGAGGAATTAACTTACACAAAGGCAAGAAAGACACACAAGCAGCAAGTCAAATTGGTAGCATCACCCGTTAAGTAACAAAATGATAATTTTTGGTGTGCAGTTGCAGAGCTGTTAGTCAAAAGTTCAACAACCTACCGCCAAAAAACTAACCAATAGTAAAAAGACGAGGCTTTCCCTGATATGGAAAACTGTCTGTGTGGATTTTCTTTTGTTGTCGCAGCAAATAAATATAAGTGAACCAAGTTATCTCTCTGTCTTCCTCCCCCTCTCTCTCCCTCCCCACGCCTGTCTTTTTCCTCTCTCTGTGTGTCTGAAATACACGCATAGTCTCTCACACAAAGGAGGGAAAGTGTCACTATGGAAACAAGGAGGAGAGATTCTAAAAGCTACCTCTTGAGACGAGAGTTAAGACAACAAAAAGGAGTCCACAGTGTGAGTGGCAGAAAAGCAGCGATACACACAGCATCAACTCCACCCTCCATTCTGCCACCTCGAATGTCAACATCAAGCTGACTTGTCAGCCCTTTATCTCTATCCCAGACTTTTGTGCATCTCCTCCGCTGTGCACATCTGTGCGCGTTCCCATGTATGTGCACGTAGGCGTTTCAATATACACAGCACTGCATGTAATGACAGAATCTAGTTTTATGTATTGGGTTGAATGCATGTGGCTCTGTGGTCTCGGTGTAATATGCACCACGCATTTCTTTAATAGGGCTAATCCATTTTAATCCTACCTGCCACTGTTTCGTTACAATGATGAATGTAAGCCTAAATGAGTTGAGATGTAGAGAAATGCCCGCGGGAGCCAGAGGAGGAGGCTGGGAGGTGGGTGTAGGTCTATACGGTATATGTGTGTGAGTGCGTGCGTGTGTGTGTGTGTATCTGTGTGTGTGTGTGTGCTTATGTGCATGCCCCACGCGTGTGTGTTTATTACGTTTCTGCACCAACTGAAACAGGTTTTTTCTCCCTGCTCTGTTCAAGGCTATTTTCTGTGGGTCTCCAGGGTCACTCCTGTCCTCAGTGATGTCTCCTTCAGCTGCAATCAGCACCATGGACAGCAACACCCATCTCACACCAGGCATCCATCTCAATAGACTCTCCTCTCCTTGGCTCCTTTCCTTTTTCTCATTCACGCTGATCTAAAAGAATTGGATAGGTGAAAGCCGGCCGCCTATTAAGTTTCAGTCTTGATGTACTCATCCGATCCTTGATCCTTTGCACGTCAGCGCTGATTGAAAGGAGATGCAGAGAGAGAGAAAGATGGGAGCTAATTATGAAACACCTGCAGGCAGCCACATCTATTAATAAAACCGCGAGTGAGTGAAAAACTCTTGGTGGATAACTTTCCTGCGTGACGACACAGTTTTACACACTTGATCACAAAACAAGTCGTGGCTGCCATATATAGTAACGTCTTAGTTTAGCACTAGCCACTGTGTGTAGAGCCACAATTTTAGTGCCAATGCCTTTCACATGCAGAGGCTTTGAAAAACACAGAATGTGAAAGCAAATGAAAAACAGAATATAGAGAAAGATAGAAAAAGAGGGACAGAGGAGGGAGACAGAGAGAAAGGAGGAGTATACTACTGTACAGAGCGAGCGAGTGGCTGAGTTAGGGGGAGAGAGGGAGAGAGGGAGAGAGAGAGAGAGAGAGAGAGAGAGAGAGAGAGAGAGAGACAGAGAGAGAGACAGAGAGAGAGAGAGAGAGGAGGTTGCAGATAGCGGGAGGGGAAAACCTCTCTGGAAGGGATGATGTCAGTCTCTGCAGCTGAGCCCTGGTCCCCGACACGATAGGGTGAAGACTCTCTCCTCCAGAATCAGGCAGAGAGAGAGAGAGAGAGAGACAAACAGAGTGAGAAACAGGGAGATTCTGGTGAATGAAAGCATGCAGGTACGTATACCGCGTTACCATCTATTTTGGAGTCCATTCATTAGTGCCCTTTGTTATGCGCTGACTGGCGTGATGCTTTAAATGCTGCCCATTTGTTGCTCGTTTGATCAAAGTGATTTATCATGTTTAAAAATGCCTTTGTGTCACGGCAAACCTCGGGGGTGTGAGCGTGCGTTCAGACGTGTGAACACCTTTTAGCATGCATTATATTCCAGTCCGTCTGTATTTACGTGGGTGTGTATGTACAGCGTGTGGGATTTTAGTGCATGGGGTGTGGACAGAGACCGCTCACTATAAATGAGGGGGCACACGCAAAAGTGGAAAGTTTCTAATAAAGAGGAAACTGCTATATTCAGTCCAAACAGCTTCACTTATTCAAATCCAAATCAGATAGCGGGTCTCCAGAGCAGAGGGCATGACAGAGATTTAGAGATTATAGCGTAGGGATTTTCGTGAGACGATAACCTCCTTTTTTCCCATGTGTTGCGTCATTGTCACAGAGCTCTTCCTCTGCCTGTATAGCGGACGTGCGCCAGGTTAGAGCTGTGCCTTGTGGGATACTGGTGGTCAGACAGGTGACATAGCCATGGTGAGTCATCCTGTTGCATATGTCATTGACACCTCTGCTTCCCACTTTAGACTGCAGGTTCGCCTCGATACAAGCGCTAATGTCATCATCCAACCTGGCAATAGTTAATTTCAGTCAGTGTGTAGGATACATTCTCTCTTGGAGACTATTGATTTGTGTGTGGCTAATGAACTCGCAGGCCATCAGACAAAAGAGCAGGTCACCGACACATTTCACCACCAGCCATCCATCTACACACACACACGGGCTGTTGGCGTGTCACTCAATTAGTCACAGCGTGGATTAGACTCTGTGAGAGGCTCAGAGAGAGAATCACACTGGAAATCCAATTTTGTTCTCCCATCAAATGTCAGGGTAGATCCGTTAGATTCTCTGTGATAACCACAGAGGCAGCAGGAGGAGAAGCTGGGAGTATGCACCATGGAGGTGGAGGGGTGGAGGACGATGAAGGTTTGGGGAGAAGTGATGAAGGGTGGTGAAGGAAGGGGGGAATAGAGGGACTGACAGAGTCTCAGAGGCAGGGGGTGCAAGCCTACTGACCAGTAGGGTCATCCTGCCTTATAAAGGGTCATTTATATGTTGATCTCGGATGCACCGTTATGCATTTTGGTCCTTTTGAAAAGTACAATTTGCCATCAAGAGATAGATTTTCCATATGACCTGTTATCTGCTGACTTACACTATTGTCTATTAAGGAAATAAAGGCTTTCCAATTTATTGCACTCAATTTGGTAGATTGTCAAACCAACAGCTTAGATGGGGAGAATGGAATTAGATGAAATATGAGGTCTTGAGGTTTAATGGAATTTATTTGGGGCATCTTATAGTTAACAAATTATCCTTGCTATATGGGAAACCAATTAGGCTGACAAACTATCTTTGAAATGAGATGATTGTAATAATCTATTAACAAACTATCCTTGAATTGAGACGTGTGTACTCTGCTAGGCCAGCTCTTCTGTAGACACCTGCTGTTGGGTGCAGTGTTCCAGTCACTGCAGACACAGGAATAGCAGGCTTTCGTTTGTTTGCATAGACCCTGCAGAGCAACCCCATTTATTTCTGCAAACCTGGAACATCAAACAGGTACTTTTAGCCATTGTGCACAGCCTGTTCCCTTTCTGTTGCTGACTGCAATGATAAATGGTGGCGTAGATAAAAGCTCCATTGCCAGTAAGGAACCGTGACTGCCTGGTGAGAGGCTGTTAATTAGGGGATCCAAAGTATGCCTGGCTTTACTTTAATGTTTACCGCTCCATATTCTAAGAAACAATGATATTTTCCGCACCATGTCTTATTTTTATCTGTTCATTTGCTTAGTAATTCCTTTTGATGTTATCATTGCCCTAGTTCCTTTGACTCCTATTTCAGGTGCCAGTCTCTTCCTGTGTAGTTTCACATTGCCATTTGATGAATTTTGGCGGCAGACAGTGTTTTGATAGTTGTCAGGCAGAATTAGTTTGATGTCTTGATTTCAAAGATTCCTTTGTCCTCTTTGGGTACTTGTTTATATTGAATTATTCATACATATTCTCTGTGTTGAACACTAATTACTTCAGATATCATCCCTATATGGAAATTCATCACGATCTCCCCCTGTGCCTACAGAGAGAGCTTGGAGATGGGAGTGCTCAGTCGTGCCTTCCCTTTGTGCTACAGATCCCTCGCCATATATCTATCCATCTATTTCTCTCTCTGTGTGATGGCTGAAACCCCACACTCCCAATAGAAGTGCCCTGAGCGCCCCTAAGCCTCTATGTCATTACCGCTGACCAGTAGCCCATCTCTATCTGCCCCTGATCTCGCGACCTCCCTGAGAGGCAGCCAACAGCACACTGCACAGCGGGGGGGTGGAGGCAGTGAGGGATGAGGGGAGGTGAGAGAGGGCGTAGATGGTGGAGGGGGAACAGGGAGAAGGGTAGGTGAAGGGTGAGGGGGAGGGATGGAAGAAAATGAGGAGTGGAGAGAGATGGTGGGACTTGGGAGCTAGAAAAAAAAGCAGTGGGTATAAGAAGAAGATGGGGAAAGGCGGTGGCAAACATGGGAAAAAGGGGCGAGTCACGTAATGGGGAATTGATGGCGAAGAGAGAAGAAAAGCAGGGAAGAGAGAGAAAGAGTAGGAGAGTGAGGGTGGCGGCAGAGGAAAACAGACAGAGGGAAGAAAATAGGAGATCACATGAGACAGGGAGGAAAATGGAGTGAGAGAGAAAAGACCACACCATTCAAGGCCATACTTACTGATAATGTCACTCTACTTCAAAGTGCAAAGCGTTCCTGTCACGCTCCTGCATGACTGTGCCTCTGGAGAATATCCTCATAGATCAGACAATAAAAGGATGCCTGACAGTAGGGTGCGTTGGGCCCCCCGCTCGCTCTATTTGACCCATTCTGGGCTAAATTGTGACAGAATACTGAGTTCTCTAGTTTAAATTTGTCTTAATCAACAGAGAGCTGCTGTCCAGAGGACCCGGAGGGAGTTTGTGGGTGCACTGTGAGACCAAGGACACCGTGAGGTAAAAAGCCACATCAATTGAAGAATAACATATCAAACTAAGGAAAACCAATATTGTCACAGTGGGATGCCAAAATAACCCTGATAGAACTCCTATTAGCATAATAAATGGGAATAACACATCAGAATAGGAAAGATTAAAAATTGTCATAGTGAGGAGAACGCAGCTCGTCAAAATAAGATGTCAGAATTAGAAGTAAGCTGCGTGTCAGTGTCTCTTGATTTCTATTTAGACAGTTCAATTTGACATGTTTATCACAGGCACACCATTCACATGTCTTGATACTCAGTCCCAAGTGTCACTTAAGTCATCAATCATGCAGCCTTCAGACACTACACTTATCATTAAACTCTCTGATGGCCATGATTCCTACAGCAATGTATTTAATATTAACTTGGAACGTGAACTTGGCATCATTTTTTAAATAAATAAAATCTTCATTTTGCAATATTAAGGTATAAACTCTGATATTGTCTATTCTGTGATATTACTGGACAAACACGATTGTTGAATTACACATACTATTATTAAATAACGTTTTTATTTCTATTTGAATTGATAAAACATATATTGTGTGGCTAAATTAAAACAACAGATATGACATTGTGATTCCCAGTAGGACTTCCCTTCCTTTCAAATCAATGTTGATACTGGAATTTGAAGAATTGTGTGTATGCTGATTCATGTAATGAGAATACTATTGGATCAATGACGTTTTCTCACAAATCTTCTGCATTTACAGCAGGAGGGCAAACAACAATAGATCCTGTCTCACCCTACTCAAGCAATGGGTCTACAGTGCTAGTAGGGTATTCACATGCTCCTGTGAGAGACCACAATGGTCTGAATGAGAGGAAGACGTTGTACCACCTGCAGAAAACATTTGATTGTATTCCCCAATAGCTGAGAACTTGAGCTTGAGTCCTTGAGTGGGAAAATAACCTCTTTACTTTCTTCCCTGTCTGTCCACTTTTACTACCTTCCTTTATATATTGTCCTCCTCTTTTCTTACTCCCCCCTTCTCTCAGGTCTGTGGGTAATTTAGTGGACGATGTGAGAACGCCGTTCCACTTCACATCCACCCCCCGGCGTTTCCTCATGTCTTGCCGCTGTGTACTATGGCTTTTTATTCCTATGTGATGTTGAAATATGCTCATGTAGGAATAGAAGCCATTTTACACATGGTGAGAGAGCAACACGATAGAAGCATGATAGAAGTGGGAGTTCCTTACTGCTTGCTCTACAATGTTCTCGGAGACTAACATATGGTTTGATGAACGGAGCTGTCTTCCGTTTAATGTTTCCCTGTATTAATGATACATTTATGCTCATCTTTCAGATGATGAGTTAGCTCATTGGAGTGCTGAGCAGAGAGAAAAACGAGTCAGACTTTGTTATTATAGTTGTGTGTGCACCTGTGTTTGCCTCCAGGCACAAACAGCCTCCACTGCTTCCAGTGTTTGATGCGTGTGGTGACAGCAGCAGTCCGCAGGGATGGAAGTTGGAACATTTGCAAAAGATGTCATGAACAAAGAAAGAGATGAGCAAGGAGAGACCAATACAGATCTTTAATAAAGAACTATAAAAGAGGCACTTAGTGAACCACTTTACAACCAGCAAGAGACATTGCATTTCCCTTTCTTCTCATTCTTTGATTCTTTTACACATTATTAAAATAAAACTTTGTCAATAAGCATTACACCAGAAAATAATCTACCTACAATATCATACAATATAAGATACGTACAGTATAAACAAGATAAAGCACCTTTTTTGTCCAAGTAAATATGATTCATAATTAAACAGTTGGAGTACCGACACAGATGATTGAGTTTGTGATTTGTGTGTATATCAGTGCATGGGAGGAACTCCGAATACAGGTCTCAGGACTGTGATGTGTGCTTCTATGCACCTGAGTTTATACAACGGAGGCACATTTTGTTTTCTATCAACCTACATATGAACTACTTGGATGGCTTACACAGTATCTTTACCAATTTTAAAAAACTATAGAGAACAAGTAAGAACAGTTGGATGAACATAACTGCTACAGATCACATGTTCCCTTCCGAGGACGTTGGCATTCACATTACAATAAAACATAATGTAGCACCAGTAGGCCAGTATATACAAAAGGCTAATAAAATGAATGTCAATGCGGTACAGTAAAGTAAAAATGAGTACTAAATGAATATTTTTGGAAGCATGTACAAAAGGTGCATAGACAATTAAGTCCAGGTCAGTTATGACGTCATTTGGTCCTGTTGCAAAAATACAATAACTGCTAAGATCATGTTGTGAATGCAACACTAACATGCATTTCTTGGGAAACAAAACAAACATTTTACTGTATTTTCAAGTATTCTTTTTTTTTTCTTCTTTCCTTTATGTGAATGAAATATAATCTCTGAAATGGATAATATCCTACAAGGGTATAGCAGAAAAAAAAGTTCAATGATTTGCCAAACTAGCATATTCATTGTTGACCCAAAATTCATATCTGCCATTAGTCCTCACATTTGTGTAATAAAAACACCTTTACAAAAGAAGCAATAAAGTGACTACATAAGTATTTAGAATAGCATTTCACAGAAAAGAGCTGTGCAATCTCATTCACCATAATGAATTGTCTAAAACATTTGTAATTGTGAAATGTACAGTCTCTTTTTCACAGATCCCGCAAACCCCCTTTCAGTTAATCGATTCTGATGTGTCCTTCCTTAAAGGAATCTTAAAGCTAGTGAGTTTTTGGCCAAATAGCTGGCTTAGGAGGTGGTTCTGGGATTCTGCCGTCCGGTAAGAATGGCTTTCCATTGATCTCACCCCCATCTTTGGCCTTGACTTGTTCAAGCAATTGTTCATGGGAACTGCTGACGCTTTAGAAACGGGGGAATGCAGAGGGCGCCCCAGAGGTCCCCTTTTGGCTTTGTAATCCCCGTTATAATGGGTCACAATCCCTGCTTTCTTTGGTGTGCAGTTATCAAGCAAACTTTTCTTTGACTGCAAACCCAAGTTTGCGGTCTTGCATTTGGAGACTAGTTTGTTGCTAACAATGTCGTCCCGCACAGAGGAGAGCACGGGGTAGTCATTGGGTCCATCTGACTTTCTTTGCAAAGAGGGGCTCTCACACTTGCTGGGGCACATTTTCTTTTTGGCCCTAGCGTCAACACCGCAGTTCTCTCGTGTGGCTGGAGAGGAAACTCGCTGCAGGCTATAGGGTGACTTTATCTCTTTCCTTTTCTTATGTTGTCTCAGAGACTCTCTGTCCTCATTTGAGACGGATGCATGGAAGGACACCTTGGTGTTGAAGACTGGTGTTGATTCTGTAGCCCTTGAGCTGCTCGAGGTAGTGCTGTTTTTAGTGTTATCACTTGTTTTGGCTGGGGATATTTTGTCTTTCACCTGACTGCTACCTTGCTGCTCAGCACCGTTAGATATCAAATTTCGCTGTTTGCCGTCATTATTGCAAGCTTTAGGCGTATGTTTCCCCTGCTCATCCTCCCTCGGTTGGTCCATCATATTAGCAGCTAATTCATGCTTTGCACACTCAGGTGTCATTTGATTTTCTCTAAAGCTGACGTAAGAATCCTCACCAGGTGGAACTAAGTCTCTTTTCTCTTCAGTGTCAGCTGCGCTACCTTCAGCAGAACCTGGGTTGGCTTTAACCTTCTCCTCCCCCATTTTACTGTTCTCTTTAGAGTCTGACCATTGTAAGACCATTGTCTCTGCTTTGATGCAGACTGACTCATCCTCCTCCTTCACATCACATGGTTCGGTAATTGATTTACCACAGCCCTCTTTATCAAGGTTTGGTGAGGCGCTTGGGTCGATTTCCTCTTTTTTGGGTGTAGCACACTCTGAAGAGCCCATATGAAACGTACATTGCTCCAGCTCCACAAGTAGATCAGAGTAGTCCTCAGCAATGTCCTCAGTCTTTACATTTGTATTATTCACATCATTGCGATATTCATTTGCATTGGTCTGTGTGGAGTCATCTGCTGTGGATACAGTGGGTTTTGAAGACTGCCTTTCGGAGTTCTGATTGAAGTGCAGCGAGCCGACGCTGGCGATACCACTATCTGAACTATTCTCTTGCAGACTGTCAGTGAGAATTTTCCTCTTCTTACTTGCAGGCAAATCACATTCATCCTCTTTGGAGGCAGATGCTTTGACAGGTCTAAGAACTCCTCTGAATTTGAAAATTTTGTTCCCCCCCGACAAATGTTTTTCCATGTGACGATCAAACTGTTCCTTCTTAGAGAACGTATAGTTACAGGTGCTGCAGATGAAGGATTTTTTAATCACGTGCATGACATCAGCACAGAGCTCACAGGTGTAGAGGGTGGTGTGTTTAGAATCCAGCTCACCCACCTCCTCGTGTGCTCTCTTCAGGTGGTCTTTTAGTTCCTGGGCCTCCTGATAAGAGACCGGGCATTTGTGACAGAGGAAAATCTTCTCCAAATTGTGAACAACTAAATGTCTCTGAAGTTTGAATGGTTTGGGAAACTGTTTCCCACAGTGGTGGCAGTCTCTCGAGGGGTCTTTGCAGTTGGGATGCATCTCCACACTTTTAGGTGTCTCTCTTTTGTGGAGGACCTCAAGTGGTGTTAATGTGCTCTGCTTCCCACTTGTTCCATTGCTGCTTTTAGCTTTGTGAAGTTTTGGCTCAGCTCCCTCTGTAGTCTTTCGCTCTTCCACAACGCTGCCTGTAGCCACAGCCTTCTCTTGTTGTTTAGTGGCTTTACCGGACTCTCTGTTGGTTTTGCTGGGGCGGTGCTGCATGATTGAGGTGATGAAGTTCTTCACAGCCGTCTCCTGCATGAAGCAGCCTGGAATGCCCAGCATGGAGCCCTGTGTCTGGCCCTTCCGTGCAAACTGGGTGGCATGCTCTCGTAAATGTTCATTGTACATCCACACATCTGATATCTCCTTCAAGCACATTCCACAGGTCCAGATACCTGTCTTGTTCTTGGCATGTTTCTCCTTCAGATGGTCTCTCAATTGTTCCCTGGAGCTGAACTTCCGCTGGACACACATGTAGCAAGTGGGGGGTGGAGAGGGGTTGTGGGATAGCTTGTGGAAGTTTAGCTCCCCTAGGGTGAGGAACCAAGTGAAGCATACCTTGCATTTGTACTGCTTATCTTTGACCTTTATACTGGCATCTTGGCGTTTCCTGTCTCGCCGCTCCGTTGGTTTCTTGGACTTTTCAACGTCTTTATTCCGCACGTCAACGGCTGCGATGGGAGGAGCCACTGAGATATCTTTATTAGAGTCGAAGAACTGGATTTCAGGAAGTTGAAATGTAGTATTGACGTTTTGAATGTCTATGCCTTGGAAATGTGTCACACTGCCCGTGACACATGGCTTCACAGGGTAGGGAGCCGAGGGCAGCGGCAGAGGGCGAGGTGGCATTTCTGCTTTACAGGGGCTTGGGTCAGAGGACACAATCGGGTCTGCAGTGAAGCTATTGAAGTCACTGGAGCCACTCCATTCTATTGAAGATTTATCAATGGTGCTCGCGAGTGGATTTAAGAGGCCTTCAGCATTCTCATGAATGTGCTCATGATCATTATTGGCTTGTTTGATATCTGATAATGGCTCGGCATCAGCTGTCAACGTGCCGTTATGGCACATATTCAACATGATAGCGTCATCGATAGATATCGTCTCATATTCACAATGGTTGTTTTGATTGTTGATGAACGTTTGTTCTGCTTGGTTTTCCACGTACTGCTCTTTATTTTGCATACACGGTCCAGGAGGAGATAGCGACGATAGCTTCTGTTTTTTGTTTCTCTTGCTGTAAACCCTTGGGCACTTTTTCCTTTTTGCTTCCTCATCTCTGGGGAACAGCTGTGAGAATGTGGTGTCATCGTCCAGTAAGGCCTTCAGATCAGGACTTATGCCGGGAGGACTGAGAGGGGAAGAATTCAAACAGGAGGGAGGATGTACCTCATCTGAAGGGCCACTGTTTTTCTCACATTTGATCTCAACTGCCACTTTTCTAAGAATCTCTTTGGCAAGGCTTTCTTCTGATCCTTTTTGATCACGCATCTCTGTCACGGCATACAAATTATCTCTGGACTCATCACGTTCCCTGCGAATATCTTTGTCTACAGATACAACACAGTCCATGTTGATATCTATACATAGTTCTGTTTCTCCATTTGCCATCTCTGTCATACTTGTACATTTAATCTCTTCCGTGTCAGTGTTGTTTTGATTTAATCCCATAGTTTCAATGAGTGCATTTGTCTCTTTCGTTGGAGATCTTGATACATCTTCAAAACCACAGTTTGACACAAGAGGGAGAGGAAATTTCTCTGTTTCAGCCATATTTTTGTTAAGATGCTTATCGATTTTCACCTGATCCTTAGGAGATTTGTAGGGCTCTTGTAGCCCACGGTTTTGGAATTCAGGAGTTATGGCTTGTAGTATGTCTGTTTTTAATATATTTAGAAGCTCCTCAGAGAAAGGGTCAGGCTTTATGTTTACCTCACTATTTTTGTTCTTCCTGGCTTTGTTATTCTTCTTTGTCTTTGTTGGCAGGGGAGGATTTTGGTGGCCTATTTCATCCACTGCCACTGATGTACTTGTTTCAGTTGCCATTCCCTCCAGGACTAAATCAGTCTCTGCTGCTTTAGCTGTTAGAATGCCACTTGTCTCAGGACAGAGAGTTTCAGTCGTCCCATCTATTTTTGTTGGGAAACAGGTCTGTGAATCATCTTTATGTCCTTTCTCTGTAGTTTGTGATGCTTCGTAAATAAGCAAACTCCCTTGAAGGCTTGATGTTGTGTTTTCCAGGACAGTGGGTTTTTCCGCTTTGACCGAATGTTTCATGGCCTTATGTCTCTTTAACCCTGGCACAGTCCTGAAACACATGGAGCAGATTTCACAGAGTACCTTTCCCTGTTGAGTGTTGTTCTGTAGACTTGTCTTTTTGTGTGAGATTTCTTCTTGTACTTGGTGGGTTGTTGAACACTGGCCGGTCTCCATTGTTGGTTGTTTCTCTGATGGTTCTGGTGGTAGCGGCGTTTGTTCATTTTCACTTTTGATGAGTGGCTTAGGAGTGGGCGGACCATCTGAAATGTCTTTTCGGAGAAGTGTGGCATCCTTCTCACAGGGAGCCTCAAGAATATCTACATTCTCTGATTCAACCTTTCTCAGGAGGTCAGCATGCATATGCAAATTCTCAATAGATTCAAGTGGATCATGGCAAACCTCCAAATCCTCCTTTACATCGCCAGTTGAGGAATCAGTGCTTTTGTTTTGAGGTGGGAGACCCATTGCAATGCATGTGAATTTCATACTCTCCTGGATGCTGCCACTGTCCAAGTGTTCATCTGGTAAACGTAGTTTAGCTGCAGCGTCTGAGTTCAATGGTATATCTGCGTCAATGACTGTTGCGGTTTTGTTGAAAATCAGTGCAGGGTCAACGCTGAGGTCACATGGTTCACAGTCATCTCTGGGACTCTGCTTGATGTCTGGCTTCTCTTCAGCTTTATTGGGTGGTGAAACAGGGATGTAGCCATATTGATTCAGTTGTGGAGGGTCATCTGAGATGCCATTGTAGTTCAGTGGGCTAAGCTTGAAATCATACAATGGATCTTTCTTTGCAAGGCCCTCTGATGCATCTGATGGCTCTGCTGTGCTGCTCACGGGAAGTGGAGAGGGGATGGTGGCTTCAGTGCTGGGAATTTTACACTCTGTGATTCCCAGGTCCAGGTGAGGTGGGCTTATCAAAGCATACTCCATCTCAGCTGTTGTGGTCAATCGTTCATCATCGTGCAAAGCCTCTTTGACATTTTGGTTATCGTCTTTGTTTCTGGGGGATTTCATATTTAGAATTGATCCACGGTCAATGTTGACATTGTTGCATTTGCTTTGTGACTGACACGGATCCTCTTGTATGTCCAATTTCTCCATTGACGTGTGAGGAGAAGTTGAAAAGGTTGGACTGATTGGTGGAGCATATTGTAGAATAAAACCCTGACTTTCTTCCCCGTCCCCTGTGCATGGTGAATTCTGGTGGCGTGCCACGAGATGAATGGGAAGATGTTCTTCCGTGTCCTTAACATTCAAAATGTCTGCTTCTTGTTTCTGAATGGTGTCAAAAGCAAGACCCATTTCAGTATTTGGCTTGTCATTAAATGGAATAACTTTGCAGGCGTCACTATCCAGGATGACATTAGACTGTGAAAAGGTCAACAGACTGCCTTCTCCCTCTATGGATTGAGTACCTTGAAAGGGTGAGCAGTGACTCGTGCACTCGATATTGGTTTCCATCAGTATCGGACTGCAAGCCTTGTCTGTGGTGACTATCTCCATTGGCATATTAGTTGCTTGACCGGCACAGTAAATCTCAGGAGGGCTACAATTTTGAGATGCAGCAAGTCCAATCAAATCATCTTGTTTTGGAATGTCAGTAACAGTTACTTCACCCTCCTCTCTCACGTTGTCCGACCGCTCCACTATCAATTCACCAGCAAGCGATGAACAAAAGTCTTCAGAGTCATTATGGATATCAGTGGATCGTTCTTCCAGTGCTTTTTCCACTGCATCCTCCATGTTCTCACCCGTGTCTAGGCCGGTGTTTGGTAGAGCTGCTGGTGATGGATGGCTGTCAGAATGACCAGTGATTCCCTTCACTGCCTCTGCTTCCTCGTGGCCATCTATGGTGGAACGTTCTGGAACGTCAGTATTGCTTTCAAAGAGTTTGTTCATGTTGTTCTCTGCCTCACTGTTCCAACAGGTCTCCTCAGCTACATGCATCTCCATATTTGAGCAGTGAGCAGACTCAATCATTTTACTATCCTCAGGAATATCTTCCTCAACTGATGTGACTTTAGTCTCTGCCCTGCTATCATTGTTTTCTATGGGCTCACTTGGCTGCAGTAAAATTGGCTGGTTTTCATCAACTGCGGGGTCAGTGCTGGTAGAGAGAGATGACTGTGACTCATTCAAAATGAATTCAATCTCATCCTTCCGCTCGTTGATATTTGGAGGTGATGATATATTCTCCTTCTCAGTAATTGCTTCCTTTTCACTCTGATCTCTCTCAACTGCATCAGTCGCCTGACATTCAATGTCTAGATGTTGTTGGCTCTTGAGAGCGGTGACATTCAGCTCCTCCTGTTCTGATATAATGGGTTCTTTTTTGAATATAGAATCTGAAATCACCTCTAGGCTTTTCATCAGGTTTTCAGCATATCTCTTCTGTTCTAAAATCTCCTCCTTTGTTTCTATGGGAATCCCTTGTTCAACATTTGTGTCCTTTGATTTTCGGCCATGGTGCAGCGGAGAGTGTTCAGTATGTGGGACTGTGGTTATCAAATTTAGTGCATCATCCTCTTTTTCAGTAAAATGTTCAAGGGCTCCTGGTTCATTGTGGGATGGAGTGTGTGGGCTATTGTGTCCACCCATCAACTCAAACTGGAATGGACTGGACCATGGGAGACCTGGCTCAGAGAAATGTTCTGCTGGTATACTAGTCACTGGCACGTCTATGGTTTGCACAGGGCACCTCATGTCCAGACCAGTGCCTTCATTCTCTGATTCATCACCCAGACGTAAAGGAGAAAACTTGCTCATTTGCAACTGCTTGGGGACATCCTCAGATAGTAATAGTGGGCTTTCCAACTTAGTTGTCTGGAGCTGGTTTTCAAGTTCAGACACTATTCTCTTTATCTCTAGCTCATCCTCTGATGCACAGCTGCTGAGATTTGTACTGTAGTCCATTATTTTTTCTGGCAGAGACAAAGCGACATGATTATAATCTGATTTATTTTCGTTTGATTTGTCACAGTTGCCTTTGTATTGAGATATCTCATCTGGTAGCACTGGGATGACATCCACCATAAGGCCCCAGTCCCTTTGTTCCATAAAGGGAGAGAACGCAGAGAAATCTTCCTTTTTATCAATTGTATTTTCTATCGAATTGAAACCCTCTTTCTGCATTGGCATATCTGCATAAAGGCCATTGTCAAATCCTGCGAGGTCCCCAAACATTGACGAGGTGTCAAATGAAAGCGGGGATTTCATGAGCCCCTGTTCCTGGTCCAGGGGGTAGGGCATGAGGTGGGATGTGTCTTTCTCTATCAATGGGCCTTGAGTTTCAGTTGGAGATAGGCACATCTCGTCCATCAGAGAGGTGCAAAGAGATGCAGACTTGGGGTCTAAGACATTGACTAAAGTAATTGCCTCCTTCACCATGCAGACACTGTCACTCTGTTTTTCAAACGTGGTGCCGTCTGACAGCCTTGACTGTATCGCTTGGGGTCCCTCACTGTCTCTTCTTTTGCACGTGGATTTTCCCTTTGTGTTTCTCTCATTATTAAAATCAGTCTCTTTGTTGATGGTTGGGGCGTTTGAGTCAAACTGTAGTTGCTTGATATCTGTGTCGCTAGATTGTGTTGATTCTTCTTTGGGGCTCGCATTGTCTACTCTCTGTGGGCTGCTTCTGTCAGAATTGACCGCTGTGCCAGCTTCTTTGCTATACGACTCCAGCTTCTCCCTTGATATTGTGTGTGAGCTTCTGCATTTTTCAAGGTTTCTGATTGCATCCCTTGCTTTATGTGGGGATGACACTAGATCAGCATCTTCTGGATTAGAACGACAGCTCTTTGGGGTCGCCGCGTTGTCTTTGTTATCAGAAAGAACAGCTTTATCAGTATTATAGTTCTTGACAGATTTTGTGAATGTCAGTGCTAGTGTGCTGGACTCTTTACACAACTTCTGTGGCGAGGACCTTCCATAGATTTTCTGGTCTGGGGGCTCTGTCGTCTTGATTTCCATCTTCTTCTCACAGTCTGAATCAGTGCGGTCAGTGCTTTTGGGGCTGTTGATGCTATCACTAGAAACACTCACAGATGTGCTGAGTTCACTGCTAGTGGATGACCTGCTCCCCCTCCGCCTGAGTCTCTGGTGAGAGCCATGCTTCTCAGGGGAGAGGGAAACCTCTTCACTCTTCTTCACCTCAAAACACTCCTTTGATTCATGTCTCCATGCAGCCTGGTCCCTCTCACTCCTTGCTCGCCATTTGCACTCTTTAGTGTACGTGTATTTACACCGACTACTTTGGCTCAGGCGGCCTTGGCTTGCAATCTTTACAGGCTCACACTCGTCGTCTGAGTCCGAAACATAGTCATATTCTCCAAATGCAGGGTTCTGTACAGTGGGAGTAAGTCTCTCCATTACCAGGGAGAACTGGAGGTTTTTGGTACCTTTAACATGGAGCTTATGGAGCTTGTTTTTCTGTTGAACTATTTTGTGAATAAGTTCTTTGCTCCAGGTGCCCCCTCCAGTTCTTTTCCTCTTATTCTCTTTTATTGCAGTTCTTGATGTCGGGGATGTGGAGGCCTGGGAAGGGGTTGACCCTCTAAATACAGACCTGTCCTGAAAGCTTTTAACACCCCAACGCTCAGAGAACTTGCTGGATAAGAGAAACCTTGGAGTACTTGTGTTTTCGTCTTCTCTCTTGCACCGTTTTCTTGCCTCTTTCACTTTGTTGTCTTGTTCCCTCGTCTGCCCCCCTGAGGCAATTCTTGCATTTTTACGAGAGACTTCTTGTTTTATGTTAGTTTTCTCATCTTGTTCCAAATACAGAGATATTTTCTCAAGTTTGCTTTCTGCGTACTGTTTATCTGTCTCAGGGCTCTCAACATCGGAGTCATACAGATACTTTCCCTGTGTCAGGGTCCAGTCATCATCTGTTGCTTGTTTACGTTTGCTCTCAAAGACCATGGACTCTTTGCTTTTCAAAGATTGTTTGTTTGATGTTGCTTTGACAGTGGTGAGGTCATCATCAGTAAATGCATCTATAAAGCTGCTGTCTATCTCTACATTGTCTGACTGATATCCAAGTCCATTCAAGGCTTCTGTTATTAGGCTGTCTAACTTGGCATCCTCCATTTCCAATTCAGGGAGAGGGACAGGAATGTTGCCAGGACCAGAGAACAAGCTGAGTTTCATTGGATCATCCTTATTGTCTCCCTTTGTTTCACTGTCAGATATCAACTCTCCATTTTTATTGAGGCCCAACAGAGATAGATGAAGTTCAGACGGGCACCTTGGCACAGAGACACTAGACCCAGATGATGCACCTTTTGACAGTTCTGTCTGGAATTTTCTGCTGTCCTCCATCTTCGACATGTCTTTGAGGTTATGTTGTGCAAACGCATGCTGAGCACAGTATTGCTTATGGCCAAGAAACGAGGCCAGGTTGTTGAAATTCTGATCACACTGCTTACATGTCAGAAGAACGTCCAGCTGGTCAAGATTGGCTGTGGCTAAAGAGGTGGCTAACAGCTGATGTGCAGAGTATGGTGGTGGAGGTTGGTGATGATCCACCCCAAAACTATCCATATAACCCTTGTTTCCATCCATCTTTGGATGAATATTGTTTTGCAGGTAGCTCATCAAGTCGTCTTTGGCTCTGTCTGGTGCATAAGGAAGGTTTCGGGGGGCATCAGAATGAAACTGGTGAGGGTTAGTGCTTAGGTGATCTGAAGGTAATTGAGTTTTGGCTTGGTGCTGGTGATAAAATGGGTGAGGGGGACCTGCCTTTGACATCTGGCTGTCCTCTGAACTGAGGTTAACAGGGCTGGTGGATGCTGGAGAGAGGGAGGAGCAAGTACTGCTAGATGTGGGGTTATGGACTGGGGAGGGCAAGGGGGATTCATAAGGTGACACCATCATAAGTCCCATAGGTGGAACTTGTAATGGTGGATAGCCATAGTTTCTCGTTGAGGACCCTGGAAGAGATTGGTTTAGTCCAAAATATGTCGATTTATTTTTGGAGTCACAGACTTGTGCATGGCTCATCTCTACTTTAAAAGATGATACTGCACTACTGCTGTGTTTGACAGTTTCCTGTCTTTGGTTAGAAAACCCTTCACTCGTTCTATTGTTTTGAAATGAGCTGGGGCTTTTCAGGGAGCCATTTTTATGTGATTTACTATCATCTTGCCAGTCAGAGGGGGAAACCATGTAAGCCAATTTTTGGTTGCTTAGTTGCCTAGATAACTCAATTCTGTTTTGGCTGGGCATGGCAGAGGTTAGGCGTATCTGCTGCCAGGGCATTCTGCCATTTTTAGACGAATTAGGTCTTTGGTCGAGTGCTGGCTGGTTCTGAAACTGAAACTTGTCATTCATATCAACATATGGAATTGTGTTTTGATCAGGTGGTGAATATGTCTTATTAGGCCCCTCCCACGAATGTGGTAACCTATTTGGAACTTTGTTGTTGACGTTTTTATCAAAAGGCACGGGGCCCAATGTGAGTGGAGGGAGGTTGTATGTTTTGTTCGGAAAGTGCATTTGGGAGCTTGGACCTTGTGCAATATTTCTTGCATGGTGCACACTTCCTTGGATGAGTGTTCTCTGGTTGGCAGCTGTGTCTTTGGGGCGGCAGTTCCTCTTACTCCCCGAGGTGATGGCTGCATCCCTACCGTCTGCCTGTCCAAAAGCCTCGGCGCTCTCTGGCAGGGTACCCTTCCCCTGCTCTGGCTGCTGTGAGCCAGAGCTGTCACTACTGGCCGAGTCCTCACTCAGACTCCTGGGACAGTGCGTAGAGGATGCTGCCCCTTGTGGAGCTTGAATGTACTGTGACTGTGGGGGTTGGGGATAAGATGTTCTATCCTCTGGCTGCTGTTCATTACTGAACTGAGTGTTGTTTTGAGCAATGTCTTGGCCCTCTCCAGACGAAAAGGAAAAAGAGTTGTGGGTCACATGAACAGAACCCAGGGAGGAGTCTGTAAAGTCTTGGGATTGGGGGTTCTGTTCACTTGGAAAAGAGTCAGAGGTTGATTCTTCCAGAAACTGATATCCATATTGAAATGGGCCAGGCACAAAGGAGCTTGCCTTATTGGCCTCTGTGAGGGCAGTGGGTTTTTCTGATGAAATCCCATAGTTAGCACCATTAAAAGTCCGTTCGGGAGACTGCCATGCGTTAGAGCCGCTCGGCTGAAAGTCTGCCAAGAGCAGCTGGCTGCCAGGCTGTGCATTGTTGTTCTCCATTGGGGCTGGCTGCTGCTGGGACAGGGGTGGATGTTGGTGGGTGGAGGTTCCACCTGAGGAACCCAGTGCCAGTGAGGTATAGCTTGGGGAGGTAAGGTTGGAGGAGGCCTCCTGGAAGCAGCGGCTATAGTTAAGCTCCTCTTGCTGCAGCTCAGCCTCTCTCTCTGGTATACTGGGCACGTGGAACCTGTAGCTGCCCGAGACTGGGCCACGACTGGCCTCCAGCTTCTTAGGTGGCGAGACCTTCTGCTGTGGGTAGGCAATACCGATGGTGGGGTTGGAGCGTGGATTTGTGATGCTCAGTCTGTACAGCTGCTGAGGGTTGCCACGCTCTGACTTTCCGGACCGCTTGGCCTTCTCTCGGCTGCGGCCTTTTCCACTCGGGGACTGGGGGCTGCCTTTGCCACACGGCCAAGTCCTGTCAGCTGCAAATTTTGATCTGTTCTGCAGTGACCTGAAGTCAATCTTCCCTGCCTGCTGTGGCCGTATTACAGCCTCACGCTGCTGAGTATAGTCCCTTTCCTTCTCTAATTTTTCAATCTTGGCCCCTCTGCCGCCGGCCCTGGCCTCAGTGCCTGTGCTTGAAAAGTGCTCTGAAGACTCCTTTGTGGATTTGTCACTCTGCTGCTCCAGCGTCGTCCCATCATCCTGCAGTTTGGACTCAGCGTCCAGCTCTTTGACAGCGTACGTACACTGAGTCTCTCCTGCCATGGTGCACAAGGCGTACTGTGAAGGCCTGGTCCTCAGAAGTGCTATCTGGAAGACGGGGGCATGGTCCTCTGGGTAGTACGAATCAGTAAACTTCCAGTGGCAGGAGCTGCAGGGACAGGGCTGCTTGCTGCAGGCTCATCTCTTCACTTGCTTGCACCAGCATAAAGGAGACCTGGAGAGACAGAATAGAGAGGGGTCAGATCAAATGCTTTTATAATCCGTCAAAAAACAGCAAAGCGATAAGATTATGTGCCTTTTCAAAGTACAGTTGGCAACACTATATTCAAATAAACAAGCAAAGTATCATTCAAAGAAATGGCAAAGCATATGTATCGTTTCAAAATGAACAAAATACATTAATTATTTGATCTTAGTATTAGTATAGAAAATAGAATAAAAGTTGTTGAAAGATATCTTCTTACACAATTGATTGAGAAGATACATGTTTAAATAAGCAATTCAAAGATTTGTTGTGTAGATAGAAGACGGAAACGTGTAACTGCAATCTTCCCAGCTTTTGCCAGTAGAGAGCACTATTATACAGTAGTGGTGTCATGGACAGCACAAAAAACCAGTGTAATCAATAGTGCATTTTATAATACTGCCAAACTCACTCTCCACCATACTGGTAACACTTAAGTCCCACATTACTGACTACAATAACAAGACTTGTCAAACAAACAAATGTAATAATATCCGAGTGTTGTTCTGTGACCTTGATTGACAACAGTGAAATTGATGGCTTCACAAGTATTACAGACAAAATCCTCTACATAAACAATCAGACAAAGAATCTAGTTTGGTCTTGAACTGATGGAAGCACACCACACTACTAAGGACGAGAAGAATACAGCAGAGGGATCCAAAAAGCACTGCCAATACATGAATCACAGACTCCTCAAGAACAGGGACACAATGCCACAGTGTTCCAATGCGGCGGAGGGCTGCAGGTTTAGATCATGGAGGAATATCAGGGATTAGTCTGTCAGCCATTAGACAGTGAGAATTGTGGGCACGCTGACATTTGTTGCCTTTCCTCAGGCATCCCAGACGCCGCTGCTCAGGTCCCAGTTTACTTTGGCCTTCTGCTGCCGCTAATTCTTTTGAGGTCAGACCAGAAGCAGCTCAGAGTTAGCACCAACATGTTAGCAGAAGTCCCATCCCTACTTCTTCTCGGTTTCTCCCGGTTGTTACCAAAGCCAGCATTTGGGGGCGGCAGGGTGGGAGAGACTACCCTTCTGCCCGAGGGCTTGGGTTCAAGCCTACGTTTTGGCTACCATCTGCTCTGCTGAAGTGTCCTTGAGCAAGACACTTAATTCCTACCAGCTGCAGGGGTGCTGTTCTGTAGCTGAAGCCTACATTACTATTATTTGATTTAAATGACAGTGCAAGGAAAATGTGGCATATATGTGAGCACTGTTGCACAGAACGCTCTGAATCAGAATCAAACATCTACACAATTCAGAGTGCAATGACTATAGACATTTAATGGGTTGACAGTCCTGACAGCTCTTCTTGCACAAAACTATTTAGCCACTAAATGATACATGACGCCAATGAGAGCCTCATTGTCAAGTTAAAGGAGACGCAGATATGTTCGAGTACAGATCTCAACAGTAGATGCAAAGATGATGGAGAAACATCTCCATCCTCATCAGTCTCACAGACGACAGAGATGTGGCCCTCCGGGTCATGTTAAGATCAACACCTGACTTTGTTTCCATGCTCTGGTTAAGGTTATGGCACTGAATGTTTGGCTTGACTGCTCACTAGACTGTCTTACTGTAAATAACTCACACACACACACACACACACACACACACGTGCGCACGCGCGCGCACACACACACACACACACACACACACACACACACACACACACACACACACACACACACACACACACACACACACCACATAACACATAGCAGGTTTAATCATTCTGTGAAGTACACTATTAACATTTGTGACTGACTGAACATTAACCACTAGGCACAA
>OMOT01088411.1:1072-24385 GCA_900312575.1 Acanthochaenus luetkenii | reverse complement strand
AAGCAGTTACATTAATGTACTTTTTATTTAACATGACCAACACACATCAGAAGAGAAACGACCAAAAGAGACAAACGACCATATATTAATTAATAAGTAAAAGTAAACCAACAATCAGAAAATTAAAAAGGCTCAGAATTGACATTTTTGTTGTTGTGTAAACTGTAAAGTCCATGAAACTAAAGCCCCTTCATGATGCTTGCTCACTTCTCGGACATTGTAAGGCTGCCTTCAACACACCTGGGAACTGGGGAGTTTCCCATCTCGTAGTGAAACTATGACACTCGAGTGATGCAACTGCATTTTGGATTAAAAATAACTTTTAAATTGATACTTTTCAAGGGCATCGATACCAAATGAGTAGTATCGAAGTATCGATACCCGTTTTGATCCGCCCATCCCTAGTGGATAGTCCTTTCCTAAGTTAGCCACATCATCAGCAGATGGTTACTGTAAAATGATGACGGAGACTAAGCGGTCCAGATTACATACAGAGCCACGCTGTGATGAGAGCTGATGATCCATCTCATAATTCTTTTTCTGGTTGTAAATCAGTGGAATAATTAGCGCAACTGAAAACTGTTGTTTAACAGGTAAAGAAATGCAACAGAGTTTCGTTCTGTGTCGTGCTGCTCTGTGTTTGTTTGTTATTTACATACTATCGCCAACTTTTACCCTTGATTTTTGACTGGCGGTATAATGAGGGAGCACTGTACTTAATAACCCAATAATTATTAAGAATTATTCATAACAGCTATGAATACACTTTTATTGAAATCCTGTTTTATCTAGTTAAGAAATCACATAGTATTGTCAATGTCTCGGCCAGTCTAAATCGGGGCTATATACCCCAGCCGGTGAAATGACGCTTGCTGGTTAGTATAAACGGGATAATTCGCTTGTAACTGTCCGGTCCGGGTTAACGTTAACATCCATTTATCTGAGTCAAAGCCACGGCAAAGGGCAAAGAATGCTGCCTAGATACGGTGCATTTTAACAATGTAGCATGAGCAAGCACTGCTGGATATCCACATTCTATTTCTACATGGATCAACAAATCATCTGGCAGTGGTACGTCAGGTAGGTGGGTGCAGGAAGTGGTCCAAAAAATACAGTACGTGCTGATTGGCAGAGGACCCGAATGTGTGAGACTGTTTTGAATCTGAAATACGAGTTTGAATTGTGAGAACTGAGTACAGTTTCAGAGGAAATTAATTCAATTTCATAATATTACATTCAGTTTCAAACTAATGAATTCAGTTTCAGATTATGCTATTCAGATAAAGTTTTTCAATGCAATTATTCAAGTTGCACAATACAAATTCAAATATAAATAATTCAGATCCAGTTCCTAGTGACACATTTCTGCCCATAGTTATTCCAATCCATGTGTAGCGGATGTGAAGCGGGGTCAGGAATTGCTTAAAATACAGGCGTAAAGCAGTTCAGCTTTTTTGCGGCAATGGCGATATATATATTGTCATATTGAACAGCCCTAGTACTGGCCACACTGCTGACAAGTGATCTCTGGGAAATGCAGTGCAAAACACAAAAGAGTCTTGCGGATTACCACTTTAACTTGTGTTTTTATTTGTGTGAGACAGGGTTTGCTGGCGCTGGAGGGTGAGCTGACACCCATCCTGGTGCAGATGGTGAAGAGTGCCAACATGAACGGGCTGCTGGACAGCGACAGCGACTCACTGAGCGGCTGCCAGCACCGCGTCAAGGCCCGTCTTCACGAGATCATGCAGAAAGACGGGGAGTTCACAGGAGAGGACTACGTTGGGGTGACTAACCTCCTCATTCTACTGTTTACCACTGAGTCTCAGCTAAACGTGTGTTTGTTCTGCGATGGTCCTGCCTGGTACAGGGAGACAATAACACTGAGAAACGCTATATATAATGATTAGACTCAGGAGGCATACGTGAGGTCTTACACCTTGTGCCATGATCTGCATCATTTCAGAACATCTTTAAACAGTATCTGTGTGGTAAAAGGAGACCTTGATGACCTTATTCGAAGAATGGGCGGCCAGATACCACCCCACCTCTTTGCCTAATAATTTAGATTAGTTTTTAATGGGATATTTTAAAACACTTTAAATGTATATCTTATATAAACTTCTCACGTTAACTGTGTTCATCATCAGCTTTTTCCCCCAGCTCTTTTTGATCAAAAACAGGCAACATTGTCAGAATTGGCTATTTTCTTATAAACATTTATTATCAGCTGAGCAAACAGACCCTATTTGGAATACTTACTGTGAATACTTGGGATAGCCAATATGGGATCAGAATACATATAAGGCTGATGGATATGAAGAACTCAAAAAGCTTTACTTTTCAATCTGATTTAAATCCCCAAACTGCCTTGAAACTGTTGACAGTGAAAGAATGACCAAAAGCAGAGAGGATTGTATTTGTTAAGTTAACTTTTTTTTTTCCTCCCCTTTTTCTTTTGTCAGCTGGCCCCGACCTGTAGTTCCTCTCTGGTGAATTCAATGAAGATGATCCAAAACCCAGTGATCACATGTGACCAGGTCTACGCCCTCATTCAGAGCCTCACTTCCCAGATCCGCAAGAGAATGGAAGACCCAAAGTCTGCTGGTGAGGCAGATTCAGCACTCATATGCTGCTACTTATTGGCAGAGTAAACCCCAGTAGTCTGTTTGTCGTCAGTCGTCATTCAGTACAATTCTTTAGTTTTTGTTTTTAAGTAATACTGTATAATATATCAATCATTTGGTACACTTTGGTGGGTTTCCAGATGCATACTTTTGTGAGATCTCGAACTCAGTGTCTGGCACACTGCCTTGTTCTTGTGCGTGTTCCTGGTTTGTTATTGTGATTGTTGTTATTGTGAAGAATTGTCTTGTGGTATAGATTGATATGGCCTTGGTGACATGTTGCCCAACAAACTGTCAAAGTAGAGGAATTAAAATCTCAAAAATTGAGAATGTATAGGTTGATACCTCAGTAGCGTAGAGAGCTGAGCGAGGAAAAATAAATCCTAAGCATGATGGAATAAAGTAAGGTTACACTGGTCATTTCTGACATTATTTTTGAGATCCGATTCTAAAGATCCGATTTTATGTGATCAGATTGATCTGTGTCCATATTTACTTTCACTGAGAAGATTTTCCACCTGTGACTGTACAGACACTGACATTTAATTTGGGCAAATATGGCAAATCCACGTAGAACTTAAATTTGGCCTGAAAATTCAAGCCCGGACCGACCTGAGCCCGCATTGGTCCAACCCGAGCCCGGCAGAGCACACTTTTGAGCCAATTTTTTTTGCTGTATTAAATTTGCTGTACAAATGCATTAGACTTAAATAAGCCCACATTTAAAGATCAGCTTGACCTCAATTTTACTGCAGCGGAGCTTGAGCGCGCGTCAGTCTGTCAGCAGTCCTGATGCTACAGCCCGACCCCACCAAGCCCAAGGGAGTGATGACAGAATCGGAGCCTGAACCAGATAGAACCAGATAGAACCCTCAGACTCTGGCATAGATTACAAACTCTAAAGCCATGGGGTCTCACGTGGGGAGAGGGTGGGACTTTCTGTTGCACTCCCACTTCATGGTTTAGGCTGATAAGATGAGTGTCTTTTTACATACAAATCTAGTACAGCTTTAATTGATCAGTAAGGCATGCAGTGAAAGTCTTGCATAAGGCGTTTGTGAATATAATTACATCTTTCCTGTCATCTCTTCCTCTCTCTCCTCCTCTTCAGACCTGCAGCTGTACCACAGCGAGACCCTGGAGCTGATGCTGCAGCGCTGGTCCAAGCTGGAGAGGGACTTCCGCATGAAGAGCGGCCGCTACGACATAAGCAAGATACCCGACATCTACGACTGTGTGAAGTACGACGTTATCCACAACTCTACTCTGGGCCTGGAGGACATGCTGGAGCTGTTCAGACTGTCCCGGGCTTTGGCTGACATCGTCATACCACAGGTAAGGGAGGGGAGGGGAGGAGGAGGTGAGGCATGGTGGGAGGGAGGAAAGAAAGGAAGGGTCGAGGGGTTACATGTAGTCTACAGGAATGTATGGTCTGGTAATCACCACTAATGCATAAGGAATCGTTCAAATTTGGGGCAAAAAGTTTGGTTGATGATTTAAAGCATAATTAAAGTTTGGTATGATGCCATGATGTAACTCCAAATATTGGCAAGATATCTTCAATAGTTGCTCCGGAGAGTAAAACATGATCATCCAAAATAGTGTTTATTTTTCTCCCCATTCACTTGCATTGCACGGAGAAACAGTCACAAGTCACTTTTAGCTCACAAAGGAACCCGAACAAAGCGGATTCTGACAATGTATAAAATAACAAAACCAGACTGAGCGTTTTTTGGGAAATAAAAATATCAACTTTGTGTTGATTTTACTATTTGTATTAGGAAGAAGATCCGAGACTGAATCATCGTGTTTGTTATTGCACGTGTAAGAAACTACCCGATTGGTCCAAATGTCCACACCCACAATAACAGTGATAGTAAAATCAACACAAATTTGACATTTTTATTTCCAAAAACACAGTCTGTTTTGTTATTTTATACATTGTCAGAATTCACTTTGTTCTCGTTCGTTTGTGAGCTAAAAGTGACTTTGAGACCTGTTTCTCTGTGCCATGTGTGTGTATGGGGAGATAAATCAACACTATTTTGAGATTTAATGTACGGAGCAACTATTAAAGATATCTCGCCAATATCTGGAGTTACATCATGGCAAGGTAACTACACAACCCAAACCTCTACCAAACCTTAATGATGCTTTAAGCTAATTTCCCAACATTTATTAAACATGTTGTGTGTTGTCCCATTCAATAAGCGTTTGTGTAGTGAATACCAGAAAACCAAGACATTCATTCAAGCTTCACATTACTATTTGAGACTCCTCCCAGTCCTCAGAACCATCTCTATCAGCAATTTATGTTTTGTGTGTTTCCTATGTGTATTTATCAGGAATATGGCATTAACAAAATGGAGAAGCTGGACATAGCATACGCCTACTGCCTCCCACTGGTCAGAAAGATCCAGCTTGACCTCCAGAGGACGCACGAGGATGAGTCTGTCAACAAACTACACCCTCTGTGAGTCTGAGAGCCTTTAGTGTGATCAAGAGTCGCCTAACCCTTCCTCCAACCCTGCAGGACATTAAAATAGAATTTGAATATGCTATTTTTAAGAGAACGAAACGACGCAGAGTTTTTGCATGACTTGGCGATGTGTTGTTTGCAGGTACTCTCGCGGAGTGATGTCTCCTGGGCGCCACGTCAGGACACGTTTATACTTCACCAGTGAGAGTCACGTCCACTCCCTGCTCAGCATCTTCCGCTATGGAGGCTTGCTAGATGTAAGCACTCAAGCCTCAGTCCCACAGCATCATGGGCCCGTCACACACGGGGGTAAAAGTGCAGGAGGATGTTGTCTGTTGTCTGTGTGTTTGTAACAGGAGGAGAAGGACCAGCAGTGGAAGCGTGCCATGGATTACCTCAGCGCTGTCTCTGAACTCAACTACATGACTCAGCTAGTAATCATGCTGTATGAGGACAACAATAAGGTATTGTTTTTGCTCATTATGTCCCGCCACCATGGTACATGGTGCAGGACGTTATGTCGTCATGACGTGGTGGCATGATGGAGACGTCATACTTACACCACAGGTTCCCCCTATAGAGCAGATGATCCGATTAGATGTTGGAGCACGTTGCTGCAGACATGTACATGTTAATGAGGAAAAACAGATTTTCTTAAAACTACTATAACTCCTTAAGTTCATATTCATATTGCCCATGTGTATGTTGACATATCAATATTTGCCAATTACCGGATTATGTACCTTTTTAATTAATGACCTAATTTGCATAACATTAGGCAGCTCAAGTGCCTCTTGTTTTTGTGATGTTGATGTTACTGTTAGAGCGCATACTGTATGTCTGACGAGAGCGTCTGCGTTGTCCCTCTCAAGGACCTCTCGTCAGAGGAACGCTTCCACGTGGAGCTCCACTTCAGCCCGGGCGTCAAAGGTGTCGAGGAGGAGGAGAACGCACCGACGGGCTTCGGCTTCAGGCCTGCATCTGCAGAGGTAGCAGTTGGAATCGCAGCAAAGTGTTTTCACCGTCTTATCTGCCTGCAAATAGCCGCATGTGTCCTCTTTCTCTTTGGCATTGCTCTACCCATTCAGAACGGGCAGAAACATACAGACCCCGGCAGCCTGGAGGACCTATCACGTGACGAGACTGACCGGGCTGTTCCGCTGTCTGAGCCAATCAGCATTCACAGGAAGTCCCCACTCATTCGCAATCGCAAGACCGGGTCTATGGAGGTGAGACGCACAGACAAACGCACCTAGTCGATGGAAAGTAATAGACTCATTTCACCAGAATCTTCTCACCCAAATAGAGCCTCTTTGTCATTATGGACTTGCAAAGTTACACTATCATACATCAAATCACCAGTCTCATACCCATCTGCCTCTAGAAAGTTACTGTTATTTTTTCATCGTTCCTGTTCTAAAGTGTGTTTTGTGACCAAGCGCTTCACTACCACGGTTTTGGCCTCTCCTCTTGACCAAAGTCATATTTCATTCTTCAGGCTAACAGCCTGGGGATCGGTGTATGGTGTCAGGCACACTGAGTTAGTGTGTGTGTGTGTGTGTGTGTGTGTGTGTGTGTGTGTGTGTGTGTGTGTATGTATTTGTGTCCTGTTTCCCCAGGTCCTGTCGGAGACATCATCCTCCAAAGCAGGCAGTTATCGGCTCTTCTCCTCCTGCTCACGTCAGTCCCCTGAGATGAAACAAAGTGGACTAGGTAGGTGTCTCTGCTCTGTCGCCATGGCAACTGTGTTTATAGATGAGAGTATGAAAGGATTCGGAGGGACAGGCACAGATTTCATAAATGTTTTCTGATCTGGGACGAGGTGGTTTATGAATGGAAATTGTACACTCTAAATTTTTGTATAGGTAAAGTTGTTGTAAATGTGTTTTTGTCTAGTCTTCAATTAGGTTTTGATTCATGATAATTGTGGTTAGGTTGTGTATTTGTTTTGGATCTACCTCAAACTTTAAAACGGTTTACATGTGAAAATATTCCAGAGTTGAGATTCAATTAAATAGTACAATAATGTCCACCCCAACT
The DNA here is from genome assembly GCA_900312575.1 of Acanthochaenus luetkenii. Lineage (NCBI taxonomy): Eukaryota > Metazoa > Chordata > Actinopteri > Beryciformes > Stephanoberycidae > Acanthochaenus > Acanthochaenus luetkenii. The sequence continues at coordinate 17,239 of OMOT01088411.1, read as the reverse complement.
TAGAAGTAAATGGTGGTTATTTTTATATTCTGAATTTCTCAATTTGGGGTGCATGAATGCTAACACGAAATACTAGTTTAAAATAATATCAACATACATTGTCGGTTCTTGTATCAGGAAATGAGTCAATAAATGTGACTGAGATGTTTTTCTTCATTCCCAACAATGACCCGCAGGTCAGGTTGGTGCCAGGGCCAGTGACATATTCACATTCTGGATTGAGGCTTTTAGATCTATATTGAGTTACAGTCTTTGCCTAAATGTTAAGCTTCATGCAGGTCCATATAGAGATTAACATTACCAGTTCCGTCTCATTCTATCGCAGTAACCTTCTGATCCCTTCCTGCTTCAATTTAAGCCTCATAGACTGACTTAGTTGCTTTTAAAGGAAACATCCACCCTAAAACTATTTAGCACTGTTTAAAAAAAAAACAGCTATTGGTGTTGTACTTTGCATTTCTGATTGAACATCCCAGATTGACGAGATCTAACAGTGAGTATCTGAGGGTGGATTTTCCATTCAAGCTTCATAGACTTAGCGGCTGTTTAGAACCTTAAAGCCTGTGTCCAGCCTCTCAGAAGGGTCCGCAGATGGAGACGTTGGTGTGAGTCACATGATCTTCCTCAGGGGCCCAGTGACTCTCTCTCTCTCTCTCTCTCTCTCTCTTTCTCTCTCACTCACTCAGGGTAACTGAGACAGGGCATTGTTTGAATAACTGCATGTTGTGTAGTAGTGACTAACACCCCCACCCCCCCCGCAGGCTCTCAGTGTGCCGGGCTCTTCAGCACCACTGTCCTCGGTGGTTCCTCTAGCGCCCCCAACCTGCAGGACTACGCACGCACACACCGCAAAAAATTCTCCTCCACCAGTCAGTCCTACAAAGACGGTATGTTGTTGTTGTTGTTGTTGTTTGAGACTGGGCTCCTTCACTAACCTGCACAGAGAAACTTCAGATCAGTGTTACTTTGGCAGCACTTTTACATTTCATTTAGTCTCAGTTTAGGCTTTTGACAAATGTAAACATGCTTGTTTAATAACTTCAGCACTAAAACATATTAAATAGAAGTGTATGGATAAAGTGTGTAGACGTATGAATTTCACCATTAAGAGGGTGTAAAATAGCAGTAGAAGAAGAAGAATGTGAAATATGGGCAGTATGAAATAAGTGACAAGTATACATTAATATACTGTCTATATGTGCAATGCATAACAATGAGAGGAACATAAGTATATGAAGAGAAATTCAACATATCAGCATATGTACAAGATGTGCAAAAATGTGCTGGTATTCACCTTAGCAGGTCTACAGTATATTGTAATCATGTTTTTAGTCATTTAATCTTCAGTAAAGTCACTGGGTATTTATTCGTTTAAAAAAAAAAAAGTCAGTGTTTTATTTCTCACCTGGAATGTGTACATTGGCTGCATGAGGCCCACTCAAATGTTCCAACCAGAATCTGGGCCATGTGTGTCTGAAGACCACGGAGGGGTGAAGGGAAAGGGGGGAGAGGGGGACAGTTTATTCATGCTCTCAGTAAACGCACAGGCACAACCAAGTGGAGGACAGCTTCATCAAATTGAATGTCCACTGATCTCCAAATGAAATGTAAAAAATTCCTTCATTATGGAAAACGCAAAATAATTTTTTGCCATGTCCTTGTGCGTCGAAGTTCAAGGTGTCAAGTTGTTGTCTTAAGTCTTAAAGTCATTTAAAATATTATTGTTCATGAATACTTTTTCTGTCATGATCATCGACAATATTAACTCTGATCAGAGGTGGTCAGCTACAGGATATATTGGAGGATGATGACCGTGGCATTTAAGCATGAACACCCAAGCAGATGTTTATTGTATTTTATTTTTACTACATTACCTTGTTGCTCTCCAAGACAAAGTATGGCTATCTCTGCTTCTAATTTGGCAAGCCTATACCATACTTATCATAACATGTGATATTATTTATGGACGCATGCTAAGAATAGTCAGCACTGAGACTTTTGAGAGAGTTCGTTAGCCTGAGATGGTAAGTACCAAGATATGGATTTATTTTTCCATTCTGAACATCATAGAATGCATATTTAGACTTCCATACGGGGATACTTCATGTATGAGCAACAGTTTTATCTGCACATTTCAATTAACTGCCTCTTTGATCCTCAAAATCATTATGTTCCCATGTTTTGTTTAATTTTTTTAGCATGGTCCACGGCTGCTCTGACTTCCTGTTAGAATCTGTTCGGCAACAAATCCGGAGTTAGGAAAATCCACTGCACTCAGACGAGTCGGTGCGTGAGCCTAATAATCAAAACATCTAGTTGAAATGATGGGGTCGCACATGACAAAACTCATTTTTTTTGTAGTGTTGTCATCATTTCAACTAGATGTCGGCATCAAATCCACCCATAGATACACTGAACACCTAATCTACACACTCCAAGTCAGTAGGTATCAATAGGTTGTTTATTCCAGCTCGGTTATAGATCTGAGACCAGCAGCACCACAGTCAAATGGTAAGACCTGATGCGCCACAATTAAGACGCAAGTATTTCGGTTTGTTTGTCAAATGCATATTTTTTGTCTCTAGCATCTGTTTAGTTACATTCAAATTACTAGTAGCCAGTGAAACCTCCATCCCACTGGCCTTCCATTGTATTTATTGCAGGCTGGTTGACTTGCCAAACGTTCCCCATGCTTCTGATGTGAATTAAGAAACATGATAATGAAATGTCTCTTACGCTCACGAATTTACTGCTATCTAATAGCAGACATACAGCAGATTTACATTCACGTCATCCACCCGTATTTATTTATTCATCTCTTGTGTATATTAGCCTACATTGAGTATGGAAGCTGGGCTGTATCTAAGCAAAAGTATAATTACAATATTGTTTTTACAGTGCGTGAGAGCCTGGATAACAAGGTTGCACGTCAAAAGAAATGGTGTAACGTTGATATAAAATTCAGGGCCTAATGACGCTTTGAAACATGGGCAGCAAGTTGTTCATGCTTGACCCATTTTTGTCTCGCTGACATGATGTCTGTTGTCATGTTATCCACTAGGTGTCACTGTGGTATCTTGCAGACCTGGTCTTTGTTCAGCCGCCATCCTCCTGGTTGTCCAGTGTCTCATGTGTAGTCTGTCATCCATCTTGTTACACCTCATTTGTCAAGAGTCAAGGGAAGCGTTTCAGCTGTTCTGTTGCCATAGTCCCATTTGGTGACATTTGATCGACACCGAAACCGCTGTGTTTCACCGCATGCTGGTCTGTGTGTGTCTTTGTTGGTGTCGTCTTTTGTCTCGCTGGAGCTTCTTAGCTTAGAGGAGTTCCAGTCTGAACCTGGTCTTGTCCACCGGTGGAAATTATTTGTTGTTGTCTCTGTCACAGTACATGACGGAGAGGCTGAATGGCCTGAACCATTTACTGGGACTATTGTGCCAGAAGAAGGGAAAGGAACGTGGGAAGTAGACCCACGTTGTGTCTTCATCTCCTAAATTGAAATAATTCCATCTCATTTTGCCACCAGAAGATATTTAATCCGCGTGTTGCCCTAAAAACACAGCTGTATATGAACATTCACTTCCTGGCCGCTCAGTCAGAACTGATATTTCTTCTCCTACGCTTGAAACTACTCATTTGTGTAGAGGCACTTGATTGTTCTTTCCACCGTTGCGTTCACATCAGAAAAGAACAGGGATTGATGCATTATGCTATCAGTTACTGTGGCTCATGGTAACACTAGTGAACTTTTTTTATTTCCTCAGAGTTGTTGTCTATGCCGGCAGTAAAACGATTTTCTGTGTCGTTTGCAAAGCATCCGACTAATGGTACGTCTGCTTCTTTCAAGTATCTTTCCACTTCTTCACCTCCCTTTGTCTTGCATGTCTTGAAACTTTGCTTTTGACCTTTTGAGTTGTATTTATTTACCACCATGGTCCTCCAGCATTCTAGGTTTCCCGTCTTTTTCTGTCGATTTTTATTTGTTTTGTCTACCCATACACGTGGACTCTTACTTTCCTAACACTACCACATTCTCTTTCTAACCAGGGTTCCCACTGGTCGTGGAATTTAGAGAGGTGTTGTCCAGACAGGGAATGTCAGGCCTCACAGGAGTGTACCAGAATCTAAACTTCGGCTTGTTTCTCACACACAGTCGTCGTATTAGATGTCGGCTAGGTATTTATCAACCTTTCTTAACATTAAATGGCTACTTCTCCACCACAAGATCGAGTCGTGTTTACCAGCGTCAGGGGACTCTGTGTTTAAAATCGGGGACGGATAGCGCCGTTAATTTATTCAAAACTGCCGGCCAGCTAGAATAAATCTTATGTACCTGTAGCTAGGAAGGTATGACACCTTTTTGGTTTTGTTATTGAGGAAACTGATTAACTTTATTAATTGGTAAACCCTTTGTTCCTGTACTAGCAACCAGCCTCATCACCTCTTTTCAAAACTTCATTGTCCCTTTCAAATAATTTTGATCCTTAAGAAAGAAAAAAAAGCTGCATTACCATGCTAGGAACTGAAATCATAGAATTTGACACTGATCCAAGGGTGGGAACCCTGTGTAAGTAACATCCTGCATAACATTTGTACATTTGTCACCATCACCCAATGATTCAGTATTTTTGAGTGGACAGGTGTGTTTGTGTGTGTGTGTGTGTGTGTGTGTGTGTGGTACTTAAAATGTACACGTGACGGATGTGAATTGAACCATCTGTGAAAACGCCACCAACCAGCACACCAATATTTAACCCTTCCCCTGTTTCTTTGTCATCAGCCACATGGATTCTCACTCGGTAATGATTTTAGTAACGCTGCCTGTATTATTTGGATTTACAGAATCAATACTATTCAACCACAGCTGACTGAACCTGGATCAGCTCTTACTGACACACTGGGAAAGGGTTAAATCATAGTTCATCCCATCTCCTACTGTATGTCTGTCGTGAATTGGAACAAATCTGACTGATCTTTCTTTTTTTTGAAGGGCACAATGCTTTCCAATGTTTTCAGTGCACAAATGTGGATGTGAAGTGTGTTCAAGACCCAAAACAAGGGCAAATGTTCAAGTCTGTTGTTTAATGAACATTTCTGATGTTTTCTTGAAAATGTTTGTGGCTACCACTGAATATCTCCTACTTTGCACATCGCTACTTGGATTGATTTCTGATCACTAAAGTATGGGTGGTCAGAGGGAAGCGGAGCGTAGACAGTGGGAATTTGTATATTGCTATAGCAGCAGGTATTGGTCAGTGTGTATCACTCTGCTATGGTCTGAATTTAAAGCAACACCTCTTTTCTTACCTTGTTCTTAACCCTTTTTGACGGAAAATGGACTGGTTTGTATGGTTCAAATGAACGAGCGATGGTCGATCAAGATTCTGCGTCTCTAATGCCATGGCCTCATAACCAACATATAGACGGTTCGCCTGCCGATATGGAAAGTTCTCTTTCTTTTGGTCGTTGCACTGTTGTGACTCCCGAAAATGGTTGTTCAAGCAGCGTCCCGGTGGAGAGTGAGTGGCTGTGGTGAACTGTGTGATGCCTGTTCTCACAATTCACAGCAATCGGATGCTGTTTTCTCTCCTGAAAACGCCCAGCAGCCCAAAAACATGATCTTCCTGGCTTCATTGGCCAAGTACCCGACTAAATGTTGACTTAAAGATAATACCATGCAAACACACGCAGTCCTAAATGGAATTCCACACACTATATCTAGTTAAGTTGTATTTATTTTTCGGTGTATATATATCATTCACTTTAGGGACACAGGATGATGCGTCTGCCGTAGCAGTTGTTCCATGTCTGTGTGGCGCTGTGACGGGTACGACAGCCTGACGCTGCAGCGTCATACAAACTGACAAACGAGAACGATTGTCCTAATCGACTGTAATGTGGCGACAAGCTTTCTCTGCGTGCCAGAATCTAAACTAACAGCTTCCACCGTGTGTTGTGTATTTTCATTGACCCCTTTGCGGGTTACGTTGCTTATTGTAAATGTACTTGATTGTTATATCACTGTTGCTTCTCAAATAGTATTCTTAGTAGCAACTTTCTTTTTTTTGTAGTGAGTGATTAATAGAGATACTGCAGAGGAGCAATATGAGGTGTGTGTGTAAGGTTCGGCAGAGGTGTCGGCGTTGCATGCGTTTAGCGTAGAATATAGCTTGAACGCGATTTGCCGCTCTTTTGCTGTCTGGTGGCCAGGATGAGCCACACACACACACACACACACACACCACAACCCCCCTGCTCTGTCCTCTCTCTCTGTCCTCCCTTCTCCTCCCTCCTCTCACCGAATCCTTTCATCACTGTCCTCCCACCTTCTCATTCTCTCCATCTCATTACCCCACTCATCTGCATCGTACTTCTGTCCCCTCTCTATCCCTTCCTCCTAGTTTATATTCTATCATTTCATCTCCTCTGCACTGTCCCGCCTCCTCCTCCACCTTCCTCGCCTTCCCTCTTCTTCCTCAGAGCCCCTGGAGGAGCACCATGTGGCCCAGTTGTTGAGGCGTTTCTCCACCGACCTCACCCTGGGCCGGCATCTCACCCTGGGCCGGCATCTCCCTCTGGACGAGGCGCTGGCCCACCACCTCCACCAGTGCTCCTACCACCTCCGCCTCTACCGAAACTGGCTCGTCTCCAGCCAGGAACCCCTAGAGTACCTCTACGGTCAGCCCTTGGCCCCGCCCTCTTTATCTCGGCCTCAACCCCCATCAAACCGCTGCTCACGGTTTAGTTGGGGCTGTGCTTGTTTTGCATTTGGCTCTTGTGCTTTGTCTCTTGATGTTTCTGCATGCTTGCCTGATACTGTGATTATGCAGATTGCAAACTGGAGTGGTGTGACTTGTTTTATGATTGGATTTTGGGGCATTTGTGTCGCTATAGCAACCACTGCCCTTCCCCCTCTGCAGTGTTTTAGCTTTCCCCCTCACACTAATCCGTAAACCCACATTGGAGTGATTTTGCTCATCAGATGGAGCCTCTTAAAGCTTCCAAAATGAGATTGAAGCCACTTCTGGAGTTTTCATGTATCTGGACACGTCTAACTGGCCACCTGATGTCAGTGTCTGAAATGTAGTTTTTCGCTCACCTGCCAAGAATAATTTTTACTGTCCAAAACAATTAATATACATTTTTCATAGACATATATGTCAGCCTACCCTTTTTCAGTGCTATTTCCTGAGTACAATCAGGTACTGTGTGTTGATTTAAAACTTGTGTGCAATTCATCCTGAGGTGCAGCATTATTCACATTACACAAGAGCTTTTTGAAGCGTAGTTAACAACAGGCAAAGGACCCTGTGTTATATTCTGCCTTGCTTTCCCTTTCTCCTTTCACTCCCTCTTAAAAACATTCACAGAACTACATGTAACTAAGCCCCGTAACGATGGCTGCTGCATTGCGTGTTTACTGCAAGCTGTCCTCTCAGGGGTTCATACCAGATGATACACCAATACAAGACAATCTGTTATTATTGTAGTAGTAATGAAACGGCTACACCATTTTGATTTCTGAGGCATTGTATCTTTAGTCGGAAGACAAATTACCCCAGTAGGTATGAGAGTATCCTCTACCCAGATAGAGAAATGGGTACATGATTTATCTTGGCAGGAAATGTAATTGTCACAGCAGCAGCAAACTTAGGATACAATAAACAGCATAACAATGCAATAATAAAGGCTAAAAAGTCATCGCCCTCCTCTACAATCACTACTGACATGTCAACATACTGTATAACAGTGATCACTTTCTTGAACGCTGCTAGCATTTGGCACTAGTCTTGGAACAACAGAAATGCTATGTCCTTCCCCGTATACAGTACAGATTTTATGACTCCATATGCGCATATTCCTCCACATACAGTATTTATAAATCAAGATATTGCACAAAGTGACATTGACAACATGAGTTATCGGTGTGACGGATTGCTGCTGTGCCGTCAGTGCAGCACCTCCTCGGCATCGCGCTGTCTTGAGTTCAAGATGATTATAAAGATGTTTAACTTACACTAGAGAGTGAATCTGTTGTATATGCAGATAATGTAGTATCACTAGCCTGCGCACCCGTGTTTGTTCGATACCCGTTATGTAAACTGGTATCAGTAATCCATCTTACAATGAAATGTGTGGTCTGTTTTTGGAATCGGTGCCCCAACAGTTCTGTTTGAATTTAATTTGAGTGACAGTTGCTATCCTATCGGACCCTAACCAGCATGTGTGATTATGCTTGTTTTCATGGCGTATTCGCACCCTGAGTGGCTTTGCAGTTGAACATAGTAAAACATCCTCTTCAGGGGTTTAGGTCATCTAGGCAAGGTGTGGTTTGATGCTTTGTGTTTGTACACGGCTCTCCGTGATTGATGTGAAATGCGCATTGATTGTAAACTAACAGTGGATGAACTGCCTTTCAATAAATCTATTGGACTTTTGCTGCAGTATGGACAGCTTTGACTGCTGTGTGGTGCGGTTAGTGCCGCACTGTGATGGTGTTTGGACTGACTAGAAAGGACTTCTTGACAAGACAAACGGTATGTTTTTGAGATCTGCTTGCTTTTGTAAATGCAGTGGAGACTTTCAAGATGTGGAGACTTGTCAGTGTTTGTTGTGGTTTCATGTTGTATGGACATCTAGCGTTGTCTTGCGACTTGCCTGTGTGGAAACTAACTATAGTGTCCGGCAGGGATTCACAGTAGGTCTAGCCGTTTTTAAGCTGTTACACACAAGTGATTTATACCTGGTTTCACGAAGCCAGATCTGAAAGGTGAGGTTCTAGCCGGGAGCCAAAAAGTCCAGATCCACAGGATCTAGAGAAGTATATTGAGGCGTATGGGTGGCAGTGTTGGGGGTGAGAGGAAGTGGTTCTGCCCCTCTGCTAGCCCAGCCTAACTGAGGCTGATGTGCCCGTGGGCCTGGTGTCTCTCCTCTGCTGCAGGCTTCGAGGGCTGCTCCATGGTGCCCTCCATCTATCCCCTGGAAACGCTGCACAACTCCCTCTCGCTGAAACAGGTCAACCAGTTCCTCACTGCCATGTGTGAGAATGCAGGGGATGCACACTCCAGGACTACCAGAGGTAAGAAGCAAACACAAATGTTGACGATTTGAATATGTCAATATTAAAGCACTCATCTGCACTTTCTGGATCTGTGGTCCTTGCTTTATCCCTGCAGCTCTGACTGCCATGTTCGACACCCAGAGCCAGCCGTCAGTGGACTCGTACATCCCTCAGAGAGTCTTCTCCTCCTCCATCTCTCTCCGATCTCGTTCTGACAGATCTCCTTGGTGTAAGTATCAAGACATGTCGTAGGTGTAAGGATCAGGTAAGTACCACCAGCCACCATTAGAACATTTCTAGGGGAAACGCTGCAGTTTACTCCCCGTCACTGCTATCATGGCGTCTTTTGTAACCCACTTCTCTGCTTGAAGACACAAAACGCTTTGGTGTTTAATAATGTTTTTTTCTTGCAAATCAAACCCCTTACCTTGTTAATGGTTCACTTCTTTGTGCTGTGCAAAGTAGTTTTGTCAGTGGTAGATGTGCTGAGCTAAATGCGTCATAACAAATGTCTGAAGAGCTGCTAAGTCTGTTCTGTGTTCCTCTATGTTCTCATCCGTTTATACTGGTACTATGGGTTTATTTTCTGTCCCTGCAGATAGCAGTGGTCCGTCCAGTACAGTGTCCAGTGCTGGGCCGTCTTCTCCCACCACAGCAGACACTTCCCCACTCTTCAGCTTTAGCGATAAGGTCTCCCTCACGCCTCAGAGCAGCGAGGAAACCCACTCCTGTCAACACATTTCCTCCCAACCAGCAGCTGCTGTTGGCTCACAAGTCCTTGACCCAATTTGCCCAGAGCTTTCTACTCCAACTAGCCCCACAAAAGACCCACTGACTCCCAGTAACCCACCAGAGGACAATGCTGAGCACTGTGCTGATACCAGTCACCAATCCTTCAACGAGAGTCCTGAACACATGCAGGAGGAGCCGGATGAGACCCCTGCCGCAGTGGAGGCCTCCAGCGGTGAAACTCCAGATCCCAGCCCAAGGCCACCCTGCTCCACGCTTGCTGAACTCTCTCTGGGTCAGCTGGATGGCTACTGTGGCCTCCCAGGTTCTCTCCCCGTGCTGCTGGAGCTCCGAGAGAGCAGCAGCGAGGCAGGCTCCAGCTCTCAGACACCCCAATCTCCAGAGGGGCCTGATGAGTTCTTTGACACCCAGGAGTCAGTGGAGTTCTGGCGGGACAGTCCAGGCAGCCTCTCCCATCCTGGGACGCCGCTGGAGGTCGGAGTCACTCGCACAGCAGAGCCTTAGGGGTTTCCTGGGGTGTGGAGAACTACAGAATACCAGGCTACACCTCCTCAAAGCCTACAAGCCTGTCAGAAACTCATTTGGTGACTGCTATAACTACTGTAACTTTTAGAGCACGTTTGTTCATGAGCAGTAGGGCATCGTAGTGAGCTACATCAAACCAAGCCATTCCTCTCCTCTGGCTTGGTTCTGACTGTATGTTTGGTAACTATGGATGGTCAGCTGATCCTCGGGCGTCTGAGCAGCTCTATATACAAGGCTCAGTGTAGGAGCATCGTATGACAACGCTATACATACTATTCACTCGGTGACACCACTGAGCCTCCTGAGTCCATTGATCTGTTGGGCTGTAGAAAGCCACTTGTTGTAAAGTGAAGGGTTTAACTTGAAAGTTTGCTTCTATGCTGTTGCACGCTTGCCTCCCTTAAATCTTTGTCCTTAGCTTTAGCTCTTACTCACGGATTTCTACACCCTGAAAAGTTACAGTAGTTGAAGCCTAAACCTTGATGTTGCCACCATGTTTCTTTTCAGATCTGCCAACGCCATTAGGTGGCGGAGTGAGGGGTAGTTTTCTGGCACGGGCTAGTCATGCTCTTCCCAGCTATATGAGCCGAGACCTTCCCGTTTCCCTGTTTATGATGGGATATATTGACTTCTATGCTAAATTACTTGCTGAACAAGTGAGAACTGAACGCGTCAGAGAAATTACCTTTTTTGTCTTTTGTTTTTAGCAAATGCCAGTCCTTTACTGTGCTTCTGTGGCGCTGCATGTTTAGAACCTGCCATGGTGATTTTAAATAGAAAAGCTGAAATGCAGAGTGACAGCTGTTGAACGACAACAGCCCGAGCTCTATTACTGCCGGTGAAGTAGAAGTCAAATTCCAGGTCAACCACATGTGCACTGCTTACTGCCAAAGTCCTTAAGCCTCATCTAAGATTTAATATAATCATTAGGAAGTCAGAGAGAGAGAGAGTGAGAGAAATATATTTATTTTGAATTTGCATCTTAGAAAGGTTTGGTATTTTTAACGCTGATGCGTCGTATAAACAAATTTAAATTGTACCATAGCTATTGTATATTTTTGTAAAATCACCTTGTTATGTAGAAAAATCTGAAAGCTAATCTTGCCATTTTATCACTGAGAAACAGGTGGGGCATTTTAGATGGTTTTCTGTGGTTTTATTGTGGCAATATTGCAATTATGTAGCAAGGTGTGTGTGTGTGGGGGGGGGGTGCACATGCATGTGAGGCTGTACAGATGGAAGACTAAGCTGAAACGAGATTCTGTGTTTAACTGGTGGGATTTGATGTTACGTCGTGATGTACTGTTGAGATGGTTGTCAGTGGAAAAACCAACCGTGAGTTACTGACGCCGCGTCGTCATCCCGCAGTTGTACAGACGGGACGACCCTGTCTGCGGTGTGCGTCTTTGGCTTTGCTCTGTGGGTGCCGTTGTGCAGCGTCGCTGCTCTATGCTTAAAATCTGCTTCATCCAATCGGTGAGGATGAGTCAACCAATAGGCTGCTTAGTAATCTCCCTAGTGAGTTTTTGCAGTAGCTCTCTTATGGAAGCTGTGTGAACTGAAATGCACTCGGATGTGATATATCTAATACACAACGTGTGTTCCTCAACACTGTGCTTACTGTGTCTGACTCCTTGGCGCTGCAGTTTTCTTTCTAACGTAAAAATGTTGTGAATAAAATGTCCTTCTGGAATTATCTTATCAGTGTGTAGTTGATCATTAAAGGAAAAGTTCACCCTAAACACTGTTCTGTCCCTCGGAATCAAAGAAAGAGGACTTCTTTCTAGACCGATATTCAACATTCATGCAGGGATTTCAGGCCCCTTCTCAGGGGGGTTGTCGAAAGGCATTCTGGGAAATGTAGATGAAGCAGGTTTAGAGAAAGTGGGTACACCCACAACGTAAATTACAACACTTCATCACAAACTAACTCCTGAAATGCGTCGAACATCACAGACTGATGAGATCTAACAGTGGAGGAGGATCAGCGGGGGATTTTTCCTGAAAACTCGATCTTGCAGGCGGGAAAAGACTCGTCCTGCATGACGACGGTGCTGCTGGAGGCCAGGACCATGATGTTGAGCTCCTGCTGCCTCATGCGTCTGCTGGTACCACTCACGGGTCACCTCTGTGTCATGGGTGGGGATCAATGTCACCTGAGGAGGGGGAGGAAGGGGGGAGAGAGAGAGGGATGATAAGGGTTCAGGAAATGTCATGTCTGATACAGCTGGAGAACTTGAGGAACAGAACAGAATAGAATATAATATAATGTAGAAGTGTGTGTCACCTTCCAAGGGCTGATAAACAAACCAAAATTGCCTTTCATATAAATATGTCAAATAAGTTTTCAGACGTTTAGATGCAAAGACCAAACACTATATAACCAAGGCCTTCAACTGCTACCGTCTCAAAAAGGTACCGTCGTTGATCTATGATGTAGATCAGATGTTCTCCCAGCATTTAGAGCTTATGGGAGGTAATTTAGAGCCCAGATCATCTTAGACCACTACCACGTAGATTCTGTTACCTGAGCCCCACTGAGCCTCGCCCTCCAGCAGTGCGTCCAGGACTCCTCGGCTTGGTTCGCCACTTCCTGCCTCGGGTCCTGGTGATTCTTCATAGTAGTAGAAACGATTGGGAGACGAATGTGGTTTACTGGAGAATGCATAGGGGCACGTTGACCACAGTTGTCCTCGCCACGTCACTCATAAAGCGAGCATAAAGAGATCCTCAAGTTTAAATAAACAAGGAGTGGTTATTATTAAAGATGGCTCTGACTTCGTCATCTTCTCGTCCTCGGTCACGGCAGAGGAAGAGAGCGAGGGGAAGGACTTGACCTCCTCGAGGGGGGTGAGGGGTGAGAAGCGGGGCGGGGCTGGAGGTGGACTCAGCTGTGGTGGTGGTGGTCTGTTTCTCAGACACGTCCAGATACTCATCTTTTGCGAGTGAGGGGACGGAGTTTAAACTGCATTATTTTGACTGGAAAAAACATCATTCCAAAATAAAGCCGGATGACTCTTCTGTTCAGCTGGCTGGTCTCTAACGCTTCTGGAGAAACTACACCTGTGTTCTGGAAAGGATGTGATTTAAAAATTAAGCGAGGTACAATACTTCAGTCAAAACATCATTCAGTAAAAGTAAAATGACTGATTTCAAAAACAGTTATTGGGAATAAGTGCAAACTTATTTCCACTCTTGGTAGTAGTAATAATAGTACTAGCAGTAGTAGTAATAATAGTACTAGCAGTAGTAGTAGTAGTAGTTCCGCACCACACAACTCTACCTTATGACCGTCTTGCTTATTAGATGCTGCCTGCTTGTAAACGATGAATAGAAATAGCATTCTGTACAATGGAAGGGTGTTTCTGCATGATGTGAAGACAGCATATCCGGCGTCACAGAGATAAGGCCATGCGGCGCCAGTCACAAGTATTTAGTCTCCAGTGGGATTCTATGCATTAATACCCGATTCAATGAAATGTGGAAAAGGAGCGAGAAGTAGCTTAGTGCTCGTTCCATGCTGCCACCAGGGGGCGTACGGGCGGGACATGATGTGTATCGATTGAACCGTCACATAGCCGATGATGAAATGTGCATTTGCAGTGTGCAGACTAGTTCACTGAGTACGTTTGTAGACATGGAACAATTAGACGGATGATAACGTTTCAGTGTCACGTATATTTTGTGACCGTAGCATTTGACTTTAAGGAATAATTCCCGATGACAGATCTACTACAACATCTGGGAGCCAGCTAACCAGCTACTGGCTATATTGATTATACAATTATTGACTTGGGAGGTAAATGTACAAAACGTGGCAGTGGCGACCGCAGATTCGCGGATCTTTGTGCTGTTGGGGATCAACAACAACTCAACTTGGACTCCCAACAACACGTTAATAAATAGTTACTGCCGCGAGACTTCACCTCACACTGGGACGCTGGGAGTGAATCTGCTGAGGCTACACACTCAAATTCAGACATTTTTTGAGAAGGAAGGTAAAACAAGCAATTGAAATCCTTTTTCTGATGAAAAGAAACTGGACAGTGATGTGATGTTCATGTTACGGCACGAAAACACAAGAAAACAGAGTCGTGCTCCTCAATAAATGACGTTTTATTGGTGTTCACCACACTTTTCCCTTTTACAATAAATCTTGTTGTAATATTTTTCGTTTAAAGCGTTTAAAGAGAAATGGAGAAGAATATTGCACTTGAAACAAGAGATGAAAGTAGAACCGTGACGCAAAACAGGAGGAAAATGATCACAATGCTTTCTTCACAGCACGGCACAGCCAGGCTACACGCGCCTCCTCAGTACCAGACAGCTTAGCTTCTTAAATATACATCTTTTAAAATGGCAATTCTATGTACGTCAGGTTTCTTTAACTATTACAATACGGGAGAACTCAAAATTACACATGCACATACAAGCAGGGCTCACTGGAAACCAACAGTCTTCACGGTGATTTGTTTACACCAGGATTCAGGCGAGTCTGAATGCAGCAGATTATTATTTTATTTTTTATTTTTTTTGGTATTTTGTTGCACAATACGAAACTGTAACTGCTATGTGTGTTTGTATCTAGTTTTCTCTTGAAAAAAGTCGGTGTGAATCATATGAAATCCTCTGGGTAGAAATGTACTGGACGGAGTGAACGGAGTCCCTCTGTCTGGCAGTCTGGTGTCTGAGTGGTCTGCTCGTATGCGAGTAGTGTTCACATCATTAGCCTCGAGGATGAAGCAGTATTCAATTGGAACGCACAGATGACATTGTTCACACCGTCATTCGCTGACTGGTTACAGCGGCCGCCTGGTCAGCATGGCGGGTGTACAGGCGGTACCCTCTGCAATCAGGAAAATACTCGTGCTGTGATTAACCCCGTTTTGTCAAAGCCACTAACGGAAGAATCAACTGGAACCATTGAGTTTTAGGTCACGCTGCGCTCCCTGGAATCTGCTGTACGTTGGTCTTTTGAAATTTTGGCAATATTTACACGCATTCCTCACTAGACGTGTTGAAGCAACGCCATCATATTTAGCGGAATATTTGGATTTCCATTACGGGTGGTGAAATGGCACTAGTGAGTCGCAGGTGAGACTTGTTGGTCCGGTAATTTGTTAGAAAGTTGATTTTGAACCTTGGTTAGAAAACTCTATTAAATTACTCAAAACCATGAAAATATGACATTATCAATATCCGATTAGAATACATTGACACGTAACAGTAAGTTAGTAGAGTAAATTGTTACTGAAAGCCATCCACTGAATTACCACTGGAAATAAAATGGACACTGGAAATACCAACTGAAATGGTACAATTCAAAACAGCGAGGCGATGGGTTGAGGCGACTGGCTACAGAACAACGTGGTCCACAGATAAAACGCCCCAGAACCGCTAACTCAAGACATTCAAGTGTAATCGATACAAAATAATTCACTAAATTACATAACGGCAAACATCGATCCTAGGTTTGAGTATTTGAAACGTTTAGAGTTACAAGTTATTCGACTGAACTTTGCACACTGGCTGCTTCGTCTGGGACAGTTTGCTGTTTGTGCTTCCTGATGAGAAGTGGCTCATCTAAGACGTTTTAAGACGAATCGATGCCCCCCAAAAAGTGCCGTGTTATGCTTGGTATGTACAAATTGGACCTTTGCTTTTTGTGCGCTGACGGTCTTCGCTGACACGCTCACGACAACAGTGGATACCAGCTGGCCAAAGCCTCCGCCGCAGAGCCGTGGGTACACTGCACGTGGACACTGTTGAGACTCCGGTGCGATAGGTCTGCCAGACAGATGCACGTCGCATTACATCGCGTTTCCCCTCCG